>SNQJ01S0001434.1:123766-144513 GCA_010110895.2 Picea sitchensis
ATATATATAAAATAAAACTAAATTAAAAACAAAAAATAAAATTTAAAAATTTAAAACAAATTTTAACAATATATAAAAATTAAATAATAAAAACATAAATTTAAATTATTTTTTTTAAACCCCAAATGCAGCCCGACAACAATGCTGTTGGGGTGGAGGGAGAGGAGGTGGTCCGTGCGGTGGTTGTGAGGTGGAGGCAACACACAGGGTATGGAGATGGGAGAAGGGGAGAGGGAGGTGTGGAAAGGAGGAGAGGAGGTCGCGCGAGGGTATGTAGGAATGGAAGGTGGTGGGGTTTTGGGGAGAGCGTGGACGTGGTGGAGGAGGAAACAGAGGGATAATGGGCTTCGAGCTGACATGGAGAGGAAGGGAGAATGGAGGGAGGGATAGTGGGAAGATATAGAGGATGGGAGGAGGTTGCCGCTGGAGGAAAAGGCCGCGGGGAAATGAGGAGGAGGAATTTCCGTCGTGGGGTTGTGGAGGGAGGTGAGGTAGAGGGCAGCGAGGGAATCATGGAGTGGAGTGGGCATGGGGAGGGCACGTACGAATTGTAGGTGTGTGGAGGTCGGGTGTGGGGAGAGGTCTGAAGGTGGTGGTGGCGCCTTGGTGGTGGATGGTTGGCCAACCACCACCAAAAATTCAGATTTAATTTTTTTGAATTTTTAATAAAAGGTGGGTTTTTGAACTATGTAAAGGGATGGGAGGTATTGGGTTCAAACCCCCTCCCCTCCTTTTTTGATGAATGTACAGGCCTGCAAATGACCATTCAACTCAAAAAATTTAATTCTTTAAAGGGGCCTGGAGGCTTGGGCCTGGTGCCCAAGAAGGGTTCAAATTCCCTCCCCTTTGAATTTTTGCACAGGAAAATAATGAATCTTGCACACCAACAACCAAACATGAACCGTCAACCTATTTCAAATTTGAACCAACACTAATGCCATTGGAAAACAACAAACCAAGAGCCATGAAAGAGGAAACAACTTGTCATTTTCAGGAAGAAAGCAACACAATCACCATTCATTTGAATAACCCAACAAACATTTTTTGAATTGGCACTGATGGGGGGTTGCATGTACTCTGTGCTTGGGGATGGAGTATGGTCTAACCTACCATGGAAACCTTGAGCCTGCTCACTGGAACCCCTTATCTTCCATTGAATACCTCAGGTGCAGAGCTCCCTCCCTCTCTAATGCACTTGTCAAATGAGCCAGAGGAGAGGAGGGTGGGTTTTGTATTTTTCTCTAATTTCCCCCAATATTTGCATGAGGGTGTGTGTGTCTTTCCCTTGATTTTCTCATTTTTCTGATTTAAAAAAAAAAAATTCTACTATTTTTTAATATTTCCCTCGAAAATTGTGCCAAGTCAAAATTTGACTTTGACTTTGACTTTTGACCATGACTTTGTTGACTTAGCCAAAAAATGTTGCCAGATGAGACAGGGTCGGAATTGGATGAGGACCATGTCGTTAGAAAGGTCTCGACGATCCCGTCAATAATATGTGGTCACTAATCCGAAATGATGCCACCTCACCCCTCAATTTTGGACTGGAACAATTGCCGCTTAAAACCCCTGACTTGCTGGTGGGCCCACATGACACCCAATCTTGTGAAAGGCGCCATATCGCCATACGATATCCAATCGAGGAAAATGAAGTACCATCGGAAATGTATCAACGATTAATTCGAATAGATGGCCATAGATTTGTGTGTTGGGGCCATTAATGGTTGTTTTATCTATCATGAAACCTCGTTACGTGAGTTGGTTACCCCCCTTTGCCCGAAACAGTTGACAAACTTGTGACAGCTCTAACCAGGCCATACGAGGTCAGAATGAGGCAAATGAGGAGCCATTGGAAATATGTCTAAGTCCACTACAACGTGACATCACTGGATCCATGATTTAAAACCATTTAACAACAATTTTGTAACCCTGAACCACTGCAACCGATCTGGTGTCCAAAAGTGGTCATGAACTTGCGAAGGCTCATTCTCACCAACCGGGGGTCAAAACCAAGCACGCGATATACCATTGGAAATGTGTCGCACTGACCTAGACCATTCCTAGGTTAGATTTTACTTTTAAAATAGAAATCTGGATAGAATCAGACCAGGAAGTCACAACTATTGGTTTTTTCTATTCGAGTGACGCGAGCTTTGCGTCTTCCGTAGGGTGGTCATACGGACTCAGAATCAGGATCATGATAGCTCATTCGATATATTGTCCCGATACCTACAATAGGGCAACATTTTATTCCCCAAAATGTGACCAGACCTCATTTTATTGTTTTCAAAAGGCCCTGTCCCCACAAGACCTGCCTAGTGACATGTAAAAGGGGCCAACGATAAAATTTTCGCAAACTGCGTGCTTAGCCCATAAAATCTGAATTGAGCAACCTTGACATGAGGAATTACGATGTGGGAGGGTTTCAGAACTCAAAAATTACCCTAGGAAGGCCTCCTCTAGGGGAAAAAGAACATGGTCCCACAACAAGCCGAGCAAGGCCGGGATGGTCCCATTTGGGTACAATTTAAGATACTGGTGGACACAGTGATGATTGTGTTTGTTATACTCCTTCCCAATAAACGATAGTAGGGAAGGGAAAGCCATGACTTTGATATCTATTTTTCCTTACTATCCCTCAACCGATCCGCGGGCACTGACCCAATTGAATGCAACACCCCTGAACTGATCTAGACTATTGCCAACTGATCTAACCTGGTTACCTGATACTCTCTAGTGTATGATAAGTCTTTACATACTTAGATAAAAACTCTTTGGAGGAAGCCAACTGATACTCTTTCAAGGGCAGGGGCCACAATAAATATGACCCCCGCCACTGTCTTCGACTGGAACCAAAGCACAAAGGGTTACTAGGAGCAACCCTCAGGCCAACTTGTGGAGGTATGAAGGTGTTAAACACCATGTTGAGCCCAAAGCAGATTTTTGGGTCAATAGTGACAAAACGGTACTAGGGTACAAATGTTGGCCACCAAGGTGAAACAAGGAAATAAACATGACTTCTTGAGCTTATGATCCATTGTACAACTTCAACCAATGATCCTCATAAACATGCCTAGTATATTAACCACAACACTTCATATGAAAAAGGACCAACGTACCTCGTGGTGACACTGGCTGGCTGTCACACACCCAACCCCTTAAGTACCCTTTTAAGGGATGAGGTATAAATATTCCACCTTCATATAACTTCTCTATGTTCCTTGAATAAAGGCACCATTGCCTTATGCTTTCCGAAATCTTTCCAACGACTATAAACTCGTCCAAAGCCGAGTTCTAAGTCAAAAGTTATGGCCCTTCGAATTTTTTGGGGTATTGTTGGTCAAAGGCCACGTGGCTCCACCTCATTCGTACCATCCTACATGGCACTCACATGACCTCGATCTTCATCCTCTAGTGATGACATGGCCACCTGACAGGCGGTTGCAAGGGATATCTCCCTAGCCTTTGTGGGTAACATGCCTTCAACCCCTTCTATATTCTAGTACAGATCTACAAACTTCCTTAGAGTTTTGAAGTCCTAAGGAATCTTTCCACTCCATAGTCTATGGTGGATATTCTATCCACCCCTGGATCTAACAACTAAGATTCATCCATGCTTAACACATAGCTTAAACATGACAAGAAGGGTCCCACACTTAACTCGCAACAAATCCCACGACACCATGTGGAACCATCCAAGCACGCCACATCACCATAGCGTATGTGGGCTCATACAATCGGGGTTGGACACTTCAACATGGGAAACCTCGGTGCTTCGGAGTTTAAACCACCTTCCTACATCCTTGAGTTTTTCTCGGAGTCCTAGAGTCTCGTAGTTCCGAAGTTCTAGAACTCCCACCACGTACTCTGGCCTTCGGGATATTCTTACCCCTTGTAGGTTATGTTTCACAGAGTAAGACTTCACTGAAGTGTTGACGTTATCCTTCGACTAGTAGATTGAACGGTCAAGAAAGGTTCCCAAAATGTCTCTGAATTCCTTCCCTCAATTTGACAGTTGACGATATTTCGCCACTTTGGGACTTCAACAACTTCCCGTCCCTTACAAGTCTTAACCCATTTAAGTCTTGAAGGTTTACCTACCAGATGGGTCATAAGGGGATATGATTGCTTGTTGTCGGTCAACATTATCGCTTACCATATCCTTCCACTAGGCTCGATCTAACGATTGAGAGAGATCCCAAAGGATCCTTAGATCTATGGCTCATGTTACTTCACGGCTTCGACATTCTAGAGTTCTAGCCATTTAATGCCTTTTTACTCCCGGAGTAGGTCAACGTCAAATTTCACCGTAGTGTATATCCAATGGTCAGGAAAGACCCCGAAGGTCCTTAGATCTACGACTCGCATTACTTCACGGCCAAAACATTGGTCAGAGTTTAACGACAGGAAGAATCTCACGATAACGGGTAAGAGAGTGCCAGTTGTCGGTCAAACCGACCGGTTATTGTTTTGACAAGTTACCTTCGGTGGATTTGAATGTTGTGAGGTTTCAAGATTGGAACTCTAGACCTCTAAAGTCCCGAAGCTCAGAAGGATTAGATCCCTTTTTGGCGTAGTGTAGGGTTCTACAGTCCTGGTCATATGGGACTTTGGCAAGCCCCGCGGGCTACACTCTTAAATCTTATCCAAGATTTGGTTAAGGCCGCAGACTTGAATTTGTGGTAACTCGGGAAAATGGTTTGAAGGAAGTGCCCCTCGTCTAGATAATTCAAATTCCACAATCAGGAAAAGGTAACTTCAAGGGATCAACGGGACTCGAGTAGTTCCATAGAGTCTGTCCCGACTCTATATCCGCGTATTTGGTCCTTGGGAAATCCCTTATGGATTTTCCAACCAACACAAGGGCCAAAGTTGTGTGTCCTCAAATTCGGTTAAAATCCCACAGCTAGCGATTCTTTTTTCCTAAACAGAGGTAGGAAAACACCATCTACAAAATATGATACTCATGCTTTACTTCAAATTTCCCAGGCCGTTAGACCATCAAAGCCACACATTATACCATTCAAACAATATAACAGAGTTTTCCATTATCTAATTCAAGAAGATACATATTACAACAAAACGATCAAGACTATATGAAGCTCAAAGTCACACTTATCTTAATTTTGGAATTAGTTGGAAACTGATGAAAGGGGTGCTCTTTTCCACCCAACCATAGGCACAATTTGCTCTCTGAGTATTCCTCAACTAGCCACCCCCTAGCTAGATCATGATTCCATGAGATAGATGAAGTTTTCCTTTTTTCTCAACTACAACAAGGGACAAAGGTTACTCTCCTTTTTCCCACAGGGCCCAAGTAGATCAGTTTTCTATCCACCAAGAAAGGGAGCTTACTGTGATTGCTCACTCAATCACTGCATCTCCATTTATCAGCTTGATTAGAAAACATTGTCCAAGCGCTCTTGTACCCATAAAAACATATATTTCTTAGTTCTCCTCTGAACTAGGGGGCCTTGCATGCTCTGCTTTCTCTGGAGTGGTCTCTTGACCCATTCGTGTGTATCCTCTCTCCTATGCCCACGATTTTCTTGACTTTTCTTACCTTTCCCAACAAGATTTCGTGGTTCAGATCATGAAGTTTCCAGATGGGTACTCTTCCCATTTCCTCATTTACTCTTGAGGAAGACTTCCCAACTACCAGCTTGATTGGTAATTAAATTTTCTCGGCTAGAAGACTATTCTGGGTCCGAGCAATTTATATCTAGCAGCGTACTGGTCTTGCAGGGTCATCTCAACCATTACTAGTTCCCCTCACCATCCTTTCTCATGCATCATGATCCATACTAGCCAACTCCTTTCAACAATTATGCCACAATTTTCCATTTTTATTAATAAAAGAAAAAACAAATATGAATATAAATATATATATATAAATACACACACACACAATACCTTTAATAGCAAGGTTCATTGTCTTTTCCAAAATTATCATGACAGTTTTGTCCATAGTATTTTATCCAAATATAATTATATTTACAAGCTGGGGGAAACAAGGGTATTAAAATCCCCTCCCCCTTAAAGGAACACCGTCCTCAGTGTTCTATCTGTCGTTGTGGTCTTTATGTACAACAATGAACAAAAACGGGTATGCTTGTTTCATGGCATGCTCCAATTCCCATGTAGCTTCATATGGACTAAAGTGTTTCCATTGCACCTTGACCTGTGCAATGGTTATGTTCATGAGTGGAATGTCCTTCCTGTCTAGTATGCATTGGGGTTTTGGTAGGAATTCTCCCTCTGGTTCCACCTCAACCATAGACTAGTCAATTATATGATTACAATCATGTACATATCTCTTCAATAATGAAACATGGAAAAAATTATGTGCTTTCATTGTGGGAAGAAGTGCTAGTCTATATGGTACAGGTCCCACTCAATCCAAAATTTCAAAGGGTCCACAAAACCGAGGTGCCAACTTGGCACAAGTTCCCATTCTCAAGGAACTTCTTATGGGTCTAATATGGAGATACACATGATCCCCTACTTTAAACTCCCTAGGATTCCTATTTTTGTCTGCATAGCTCTTATGTCGGTCTTGAGCCACCTTTACATTATGTCTTATTCATACTACTTTTTGTTCCATTTATTTTAATAGGTCTACCCCGAGTGTTATTTTTTCCATTGGGTTATTCCAGCTGATTGGTATGTTTCATTGCCTACTATAGAGAGCCTCAAAAGGACTCAGATTCAAAGATTCATGATAGCCATTGTTATAAGCAAACTCTACCAGTGGTAGGTAGTTTTCCCACTTCTTGGGCTGATGCATCACATGCATCCTTAACATGTCCTCTATCACTTGGTTTACCCTTTCTGTTTGTCCATCGATTTGAGGCTGATAAGCCATACTAAATAGTAATTTAATTTCAAAACCAACGAACAAAGATTTCCAAAATTTTGAAGTAAATTTTGTAACTCTGTCTAATATGATTTCCTTAGGCATGCCATGTAGTCTAAATATTTCTTTCATAAAAATATTGGCAATATATATCTCCTTGCAAGTTGAATTTAAGGGGATAAAGTGAGTAGCCTTGCTCAACTTGTCCACAACTACTATAATAGTGTCATTTTGCTTGGTTTATTTAGGTAGTTCGGTGATCAAATCCATGGAGATGGTTTCCCATTTCCATTCTGGAATTGATAGGGGCTGCAATAGCCCTGTTGGATGTCTATGCTCCACCTTAACCTGATGACATTCTAAGCACTTATCCAAGTGGTCAGCTATGTCCTTCTTCATTCTCAGCCAATAAAATAGTTTCTTGGTGGTTGTGATCATTTTCTGATAACCAGGGTCACCAATGTATGGTCTTTCATGTAGCTCATCCAGTATGAACCTCCTCAAGTCATCACTATTTCGAACATACAACCTACCTTTTTAAGTTAGAAGGCCATCATTCAATAGTTGATAGCCCTCATACTTCAACCCTGTGGGATCTTGCTCTAAGTATGATTTCAAAATTTTGAAAAGCTCATCCGCTACCTGTGTGCTTTTAACTCTCTCCTTGATGTCTGATTCACATGTACTTACAAATGCCAAATGAATCACTTTCATACTTCTACTGAGGGCATCAACCACTATGTTTTCCTTTCCCTTATTATGTTTGATTTCGAAATCAAATTCACTAAGGAGGGCCATCCACCTAGCTTGTGTAGCATTGAGTTTGGGCTGGTCAAACAAGTATCTCAACCCATAGTGGTCAGTCATAAGTACAAATCTTCGACCTAGGAGATAATGCCTCCACATTTTTAAAGCATGAACTATGACAACCAATTCTTGGTCATGTGTCACATAATTGATTTCATGTGCATTCAATTTTTTGGATTCATAACATATTACATGCCCTTCTTGCATGAAGACTCCTCCGAGTCTTTTTTTGCAAGCATCCGTATACACTAGGAAGTCCTTGTGTGGGTCTGCAATTTTCAGCACCGGTGCATTGGTTAAAAGATGTTTAAGTTGGTGAAAACTCTCTTCACATTCTGAGGTCCAAACAAATTTAACTCCCTTTTTCTGTAGGGAAGTGATTGGGTAACCAATCTTGGAAAACCCCTTTATGAACCTTCTATAGTATCCTACTAGACCCATAAAGGATCTGATACCAGAGACGTCCTTTGGTGTAGGCAAATACATGATGGATTTGATCTTGTTAGGGTCAATTGCCACTCCTTCCTCAGTGATGACACGGCCTAAGTAATGGACCTTCTTTTGAAAAAAGTCACACTTACTAAACTTTGCATAGAGATTGTACTCTCTTGGCACTTGAAGCACTGGCTTGAGGTGTTCCTCATGCTCTTCCCTGCTCTTAGAGTAGATCAAAATGGCATCTATGAAAACCAACACAAATCTGTCCAAGAATTTACTGAGTACATTATTCATCAAACACATAAAGGTGGTTGGTGCATTGGTAAGCCCAAATGGCACTACCACAAATTCATAGTGCCCATATATTTTCCTAAAGTTTGTTTTATGGATGTTGTTGTGTTGGTTTTGTCACTTGGGTGAGCGAAAAAACAACACTTGCATGTCTAGATGAGTCTGCTAGACAAGACAAAAGTTTTGTGAGTGGGTTAGATAAGCCAAACACATGTATAAACAAAAAAATACAACTAAAACAACTAATAAATACATGTTATAAAGCATTAGAAACTTAAAACCATGAAAATTGAACAATGACCAACATAATGCTACCAATGGATCAATAGATTAGTAGGCAGAACACCGTAGATAAAAATAGGGACTTATGAGTCCCCTCTTCCTCCTTGGGAGGGCTCTTGAGTTCCATAATGGAGAGCTCTTCATACAATGGAAGAAATGACAAATGGTGAAGAAAAAAAATGCCTATTCCCTCAAGAGGTGAGTGGAATGGCCTATTGCAATGGTGCTTAAAGGCTTCTGAGAGAAAAGAGGATTCCCAAGGAAGAATTCTTGCAACATAATAATACTATGAAGATCTTGTTTTCTTAGCACACCCATGGCTCTTATTTATAGCATTCATACATGGCACAATGTAATTGGTTCATAGTGTGAAAAATGGGCCTTTTAGGGCACCCTCTAGCCCTTGACCAGTCCTCAAGCTAGATTTCACTTAGATATGAGTGTCAAATTGTGTTGGGGGTCCATTCATAAGTGGTTGAGGGGCCGACAAGATCCATAAATGCATCGTTCATAGAAGTGCGCGGATTTTCTAGTACACAGTCAAAATTTTGCGCATTGTGCGCGCTGAGGGCTGTGTTGGCCCGCGCATATTGCGCACTGTGCACGCGCTTCCTTTGGTGAATCTGCGCATTTCAATTTTTGACCCAAATGTATAGTTTTTTTCCTTTTAAATGCATTTTGGTGTTGTATGTGGACTAATTGCTGCTGTCATTGATGTGTTTCTTTAACCATTTGTGTGCAATGTTGCTGACAATTTTTCTGTGATAAGAGATATCTTCATCCTTAATTCAGATTTGATGGTATCCCGACCTTAAGTCAAATTTGGAAAATATTGTAGCACCCCTTAGCTGGTCAAACATGTAATCAATTCTTGGAAAAGGATATTTTTTTTCTGAATTGTCATCTTGTTAAGTTGTCTATAGTCTCTACACAATCCGAGGGTGTTGTTATCACACTAAGTTGCCTTGGGTCTTTAGCCTTTAGTTTCATCTTTTCCTAAGCCTTAGATTTTAATTTTTAATTTGACCCTTTAAAAAATGTGTATGTTAAAACCCCCTTGATAAATAAAGTGTTGAGTCATGACTTGTGTTTTGGTCCTCATTCGAATTTGGACTTAAGAACGTTTTGTTGTCCATGACTTATCTTTGATCCCCCTCATGACTTGTCACTTGGATCGACTCACCCTCACAAATATCTTGATTTGACAGGCCTTTTTCCTCACTCATACCCTCGTTGCTTTGATTGTCCTTTTGCTTACCTGTCCAATCATTTTTTGAAATGAAGCGCTGTCTACTCATCAGGAGTTTTCGTAGCTCAGAATTTTGGTTATCGGGCCTACATAGTTGGAGGAGATCTTTTCTCACGCCATCCTATCATTTTCTTCCCTCCTTTCAAACCTGTAAATCTCATTACCTGCATATCGAAGTTTGATACATCCGCCCACCATTTCCACCAAGCTCACAACATCCAAGCAAGTTCTATAATCTGCATGCGCGGTGTGCTACCTAGAGGCGCTGCCCAACCACACTTTTTCTCCCCTCCCTACTCTGACACTTAAGTCGGGAATTTTCTACCCAGTTTCAAAGGCCAATTACAGGGTATCCTCTCATTTTCTGTGTTCATACCTGCACAAATCCAAGGGAGGGATTTCCAAAACCAGTTTTAGCTAACTAGCAATGAGTCTGGTTTAAGAGAAGTTCTTGTAAAAGTACAGCCTTGTTCACTTGAACCTTGACTTTAGGTTCTCCTGGTTATCACCACTCCATAGCCATAAGAAGCTCTTATCCTAAACTATGGAGACTCCTCAAATGAAGAAGTCACACAAGGGAGGTAAGGTGGTGATGACTGGGCCTGTAGACATGCATCTATTCGAGGTAGAGCCTGTGGCCAAAGAAGTTTTTCAAAGGGTGGGATGCCTCTCCTTCTGCCAAAATATGCAAAGAGGTCATCCTGAGGTGACAAGGCAGTTTGCCTTACATTTTGATGGCCTAAAGACCAAGGTAGGGGACCTAGAATTTGAGGTTTCTAAGGCCTCTATTTCAGCTGCAACAAGAATCCCTATCACATGTGAGAAATGGTTTAAAGCCATGGCCTTAAATGCAGCCTATGCCGAATATTTCCTTAAGCCTGAACATCAAGCTAATGATTTGACTAAAGGAGTGCCAAGGAATCATCTGATTGCACAGTTTGACAGGATATTGAGGATTATTCAGAGGTACGTTACATGTGAAGGGAGGTTCAATACATTATACCAGTACCATATAAGGCTTCTGCTACATTTCACTGGCAAAATTGAAATGAACATTCCCTACTATTTGCTAAGGAGCATAGGCAAGATGTCAAACAGGGTTCAATCCAAGTCTAAGGCTGTGGACACCAGTATCTTTCACTCTGGATTGATTAGAATGTTGGTTTCTAAAAAGATGGGTAACAAAGATATCTCATGGGAACATTTCATTATTTCTTCTCATTTAAGGTTGATATAACACCTACTCCTCAGTCGCAGATAGAAAGCCCTTCACCATCCACCAGTGCTTCTAAAGTAGGTACAAGCCAGAAGAGAAAGAGCAGAGCTCCTGTTCAAGATCAAGAGGCCATCAAGGAGGCTGCAAGAATTGAGGAGGAGGCTTATCATTCTCCACAGAGAGAGCTTTCATCCCCTCCTCCACTAAAGTTAGAAGAAGCCCCTTCTACTACTAAAACTACAACAAAGAAAGGAAAGAAGCTACACTTCTCCTCATCTCCTCCAGTAGCCAGTACCAAGGTCAGGAAACCTTTCACAAGATCATCAGCTCCTAAAGAGGTTGTTAAATAAAAGTCCCTACCAAAAGCCTCTATCCTACAAAAGAAGAAAGGTAAAGGCATGGTAAAGCCTGTGGAGCATAAAGAAGAAACCCCTATACAGAAGAAGAAAGAGAAAAGTAAAGGCATTGTAAAGCCTGTGGAGCAGAAATAAGAAACCCCTGTACAGAAGAAGAAAGATAAAGTCAAAGGCATCAAGAAGCCTGTTGAGATAGACAAAGTAATTCCTATGCAACAGGAAGAGGAAACCATGAAAACGTCTGTTGAGACTGTTCACATCACTACTCCACATGGAAACTAGATGTTCAAAAGATTAATCAGGCAACTCAGGGATGCTAGGAAGGAGGTGGCTCATTTAAACGCAGAAGATAGGCCTCATAGGGTTGAGATGAAATAACTCATGGATGGCTACAGACACACTCTTGACCTAGCAAGGTTTGCAACAAGAAAGGCCCAACCTCTCCATAGGCAGCCCCAAAACCTTTATAGGCAGAACATAGACCTTCAGTCTCAGAACAGAAAACTCAAATCAGAGTTGCAACATTCTCAAGATGAAGTGGCTCAAAGGAACTTGCAGGTATTGGTTGAAGCTGCTATTGAACAGGAGAAATCAACAGCCAAGGAGAGAACAACTCCATTGAAGAAGCATGACACTGCTAAAGGGAAGAAGCCTGTTGTGCCAAAGGAAGGTCCTCCTACTCCAAGAAAGAGTGTCAGGTTAATGAAGTAGTTGGTGAAAGATGAGCTCCATTTTTGAAGATGGTTCCTTTTTGAAGATGGTCCCTTTTTGCGAGGATAAACCATTGATGAAACACCACCTCTGCCACCTATACAGGCTTCTAATACTTACTTTTCAGAGTTTTTGGTTTTCACAAAGAATTAATCCTTTCGACTGTAATAGTGTAGACATTCCGTAGCACTATGACACTAAAAAATAGTCTATTTTTTTATGTTTCACCAGTATGTTACCTACAAAGCTGCCAAATCACCTAACACCAGTGGTGCTGCTAATACCAGAGGTTGCTACCCATTCTGCACTTGTTCAAGTGAAGGTGTTGTGAACTGTGATGGTGCTACCGAAAGTTTAACATGAACCACAGGCAGGTGCTACCGAATTTCTGGCAAGCGCCATCGAATTTCTGGCAGAGACTGAAGTCTACACAGAGACACACCAGAATGGCGCTACTGAAATTCGCTACCTAAATTTTTCCTAGAACTTGGAGTTTGCACAGAGGATACGAAGGTTTGGCGCTACCTATTTTCTACTGGTCTAGTTTTAGGGTTGCGCTACATAATCATGAAATTTGGTGAAGGCACTACAAAACACGCTACTCAGAGTGCTACCCAAATATGCTACCAACAGATACCAGGAATCCAGGAGGGTCGATCTATCAACTTTTTGGATAGATGATGATGGAGTGAATTTTAGAGACAACAACTGACATCATGATGACAATCACATGCCCCTAAAAGACACATGGAAAACAAGGAGTTGCGCACCAAAGGGAGATCAAGTTAGTTTAAAGATTGGTTGGATCAACCACCAACACTTTCCAATTTTATAGCATAGGTTGTTAGTCAAGTTGTTAGATGGAATAAATTCTTAGAGATTTTCATGGGAAGGAGACCAACTCGCACCTCCAACTGTTGCCTTCCTTTTTGTTATAAATAGATAGATGAAATTCTTCAGTAGGTTCGAATGGTTGAGAAAGGCTCCCTTATACTGTAATATTTTGATGAAGTTACTGTGAACTGGTTATGTACTTGATTTGAGACATCTTGGTTAATAGAAATCAGCTTCTCTTTCCAGCTTATTTGCTTCTGATGCTAAAGTGTTCATGCTTTGAATGATTCACATGAATGGTTGTGGTGATATTATGATGTATGTTTGATTATTATATTATCATGATGTTTCTTTAGTGTCCTTAAATTCTGAATTCAAGAAGATCTTGTGTTAAGAGTCTTTCTTCCTTAGGTTGTATGCAGACCTGATGTTTACAACAACCTTTACATTCCTCTCACTGAAGTCTTCCCTCTATTCATAATTACTCCCACTTACTGATTGAAGTTATCCAAGACCTTGATTGCTCGTTCATGCTAGCCCTGATTTCTGATTTGGAACATTATCATTTTGAGTCTTATCCATTTGACCCCTCAAAACTCTTTACATTCACATATAACCTGATGGGTATTGAGTTTGTCTTTCATGCAATCTGAAGGTGATTCCTAGTGCTAACATTCTTGGCGTCGTTTCCATGGAACGATTTGAAGACTTTTCCATGGGATTTAATGACATGGCTTAGTAGTTCTGAAGGTGCATTAGAACTTAGTATCTTGAAGATTGCAGCTTGCACCTGACGACTCCATTATTTCAACTCGGGTGCCTAAAGGCAAACTTACGAGATCAAATCCACAACTACCTTTGGTTCCACCTAAGGCTAACCCAGAGAAGATAATCAAGAAGGGAAAATATTCTCAAGAAATTTTTTCTACTGCTGCTACAAGTGATTCTGGTCAGATGCATGATTCTACTCTTAATAATCCAGTTGTTATATCAAGTAATCCTTCTTTACCTTTTGCTGAAGTATCTAAGAATATTGATTTTCAAAAGTTTCCCATTGAATATTCCTCTTTTGAACTTGATTTAAAAGAAGAAATTATTGAAATTATTTCTTCCCCTGACATTGTAAAGTGGTTCAGTGTTGAGAGTCTTGAAGATTTTCCTACTTTAGGCTTTGCTACCCCTCCTCCTATTAAAGTTTCCGTTGCCAAAGGAGAGGAAACCTTGTCTTCTTTACAGACTTTACCATCTTCTTCCAATAATCAACCTTCTGTTGTGAAAACTGAAGTTTCTCCTTCATACATTCCTTTTTCTCCTAAACTGCACACAGTCAAGTCCCCTTCTCCTCCTTGTTCACCAAGAGTTCAAAATCCAATGACAGGTTTTGATCCCCCTCCCAATAGGATGGATGCCATAGTGGCTGCAAGATATGCCCCTCTTGTCTTACCCCAGCCAGTGAATGCTCTCCCTCCTGGAGATTATTTAAAATACATGCCCAAATTTACGGGAGAAGAATATATAACCGCTGAAGAACATCATGTTGCCTTCTATAGTTATGCAGACAATCAAAACATTGAAAATGAGGATGTGTGTATGAGAGTCTTCGTCCAAATCCTTTTTGGTGAGGCTAGGAAGTGGTTTAGGGGTTTGGCCCTTGGATCCATTACTGGCATTGAGGCGTTAGACGAGCCCTTTTTGAGGCACTGGGGGGACAAAAAAGACTTCTTGTACTATATCACTGAATTTCGATCCCTAAAAAGGAAAGAGGGAGAGTCTGTCTCTGACTTCTCTAAAAGATTCAACAAAATGTACAATAAGATTCCTGATGAGATAAAACCCACAAAAACCTTTGCAAAAATCACTTATGTCAGTGCCTTTGACCCCGAGTTTTGCCTTCTACTGAGAGAAAGAAGATCAACCTCCTTGGCCCATATGCAAGATGCATCCTTGGAGGTTGAATCCAACATAGTGGCCTCTGATAAACTTAGGGGAAAATCTGATAGAGATAGGAGAAAAAACAGAGCTGAAGCTTCAACTTATGACTCCCATGTTGTGCACACTCAAGTAGATGAACTTACCAAATTAGTAAAATCCCTTTCTACTGAGATTGAGAAGTTAAAACTGGAAGGAAAACATACCTACATAAATACTCAAAATACTGATAACAGGGGTAATTTCAGGAAACCAAATAATGCTCCCCAAATCCTTCCCAGAGATCCTAGAAACAAAGAAAGAGATGATCAAAAGGTACAAAATCCTTTACAGAACAACTTGGTTGTTGATGAGGAAGGAGATGAGGAAGAAGTTGATCTTGAGATTCATTTCTTAGGTGACACATCCCCATCCACTCACTTGACTCAATATTCTTATGAGCAATCCTTGATGGATATTCAAATAAATGAATTAAGTAAGGGAGAGAAAGCAAAAGAAATTCCTAATATATATAATATGAGGTCCAAAAAGAATGAGGAAAAAACTAATGCTTCTGATCAATCAGCCCAAAGGGAAAACTCTGCCAAAGCTGTGACAATTGGAAGCAAAAAAAAATAAATACAAAGCCCCCAAGTACTGCTCAGATATCCTACCCATGAGGCCAAAGAGATCCTAAAATCCTCACCTCCTTTCAGTTTTCAGAATGAGATCCAAAAAATCAAGATCCCCGTACCTTTTTTGGAATTGATAAAGAATGAAGAATTTATAAAATATCTCTCCAAAATGCTACAACCTGAATCTTCTCCAATTGCCACTGATTCAGTAAATCCGCAAGATGAAAAACCAACAGTAATTTTGGGCACTTTAATAGAAGACATAGATGATTCATCCCCTCCCTTCTATACATCACTAAATATACATGATAAGGTGCTGCATAATTGTTTGATGGACTCATGGGCATCCCACAACCTCATGCCCAAAACTGTTATAGATGAACTTGGGTTAGAAGTCACAAAGACCTACCATGACTTATATTCTTTTGACTCTAGGAAAGTGAAATGTCTGGGGGTCATTAAGGATCTGGTTGTGACTTTATTTTAGCTGCCCATGAAAAGTATACTTATGGATATCATGGTAGCTGATGTTCCTCCCAAGTTTGGCATGCTCTTGTCAAGATCCTGGATAAAAAGACTTGGGGGAGCCTTGCAGATGGACTTATCATATGATACTATTCCTGTGTTTTGGGAGGAGCATAGAAGACTTTACATGGAAGATCAGTTGGCTTATATCATTAGTGATGAAGCAAAACCCACTAATCATCCTGTTTTTTCTCTTGATACTGATTTGGGATCCAACATTTTGCAGCTCACTGATGCTCCTGAAACTCCTCTTGAAATAAAAAAACAATCTGTTACCTTTTGTGAGGAACCTTCTCTAACCACCTCTATTTGGAGGATGTTTTTTCATGGAGCCTCTTCTAAGGAAGGTGCTGGTGCTGGAGTGGTTTTTGTCTCACCAGCTCAAGAGACTATATCTCTTTCATACAAACTAGAATTTGAAGCTACTAATAATGTGGCAGAGTATGAAGCTCTTGTCTTGGGACTGAGGGCTACTAAAGACATGGGGATAGAAGAGCTATCAATATTTGGGGATGTTGAAATGATCGTCCATCAGATAAAAAATCTTTACCAAACTAAGCACCCTAGGCTCAAATCTTATAGAAATTAAGTATGGGGCTTGGTGGACAGTGTTTTCTCAGCTTTTAACATTTCATTTATTCCAAGAGAAGAGAATATTGTGGTTGATTCTTTGGCTATATCAACAAGCAATTTCAGATTCCCCTTACCACCTAAACTCAAGTATGATGTAGAAGTCAAATACAAGCCTTCTATACCAAACAATGTCAAATATTGGAAGGTGTTCGAAGACGATCTAGAACTTTAAAAATTCCTCGAGACTGTTGATGAATTTTCTGCATTGCACATTGATCAGGATCATGATTATGAAATTAATCCTCATGCTGATGTTTTCCTTAATAAAATTGTTAATCATCATATTGTGCAGCTACCTAGAAACCACATTCCAAAAGGACTAGTTCCTTTGGAAAGATTATTTGACGGAAATGATGTGGTAGTGAAGGGGAAAGTGTCCACTAATGATGTTGATATAACTGAGTGCAATTTGGGCACAGAAAAGGATCCAAAATATGTCAAGTTGTCAAACAACCTATCAAGAGAGTAGAGGGAAGAATATACTGAGTTGTTAAAGGAATTTGATGATGTATTCGCTTGGACTTATGAAGATCTCATAACTTATGACACCAACATTATAGATCACAAGATCCCATTAAAGGAAGAGACCAAACCCTTCAGGAAAAAGTTGAGGCAAATAAATCCTATGTTGTTGCCTGTCATGGAGAAAGAGGTAAAAAATCTTTTAGATGCTAAAATTATTATTCCTTGGAGGTATTCTGAATGGGTGGTCAACTTGGTCCCGATGAGAAAAAAAATGGAGAAATCAGACTTTACGTTGATTTCCAAAATCTGAACATAAGTTCTAAAAACGATAATTACCCTTTGCCCAAGATGGAGCACATATTACAGAGGGTGTCAGGTGCGGCCATGATGTCCATGATTGATGGTTTTTCTCGTTATAATCAGATTTCTGTTTTTCCAAAAGATAGAGAGAAGACTGCCTTCACCACTCCTTGGGGTACGTTTATGTACGCCAATATGCCCTTTGGTTTGATGAACGCAGGGGCGACCTTTCAACGAGCTATGGACATAACATTTATTGGAGAGAAGGACAAGTTTGTTGTTATCTATTTAGATGACATAACAATGTTCTCTAAGTCTAATAAAGAACACTATAATCATTTTAAAAAGGTCTTCTTGAAATGCAAAAAAATTGGTCTCTCTTTGAATCCAAAAAAATCATTGTTTGCCATGAAGGAGGGGAAATTATTGGGGAATATTGTGTCAGATGAAGGGGTAAGGATTGATTCCAACAAAGTTGAAGCTATCAAAACCTTGTCACTTCCTCGATCCAAAAAGGAGGTTCAATCTTTTTTGGGAAAAAATAATTTTTTGAGAAGGTTTGTGTCAAATTTTGCTGAGTTGGTCAAGTATATCACAACTATGTTGAGAAAAGGTAATTAAATCAAATGGATCGCTGAGTCCCGTAATTCTTTTGATCAGATAAAGAAAGCCTTGAATGAAGCACCGGTCCTTATCATCCCAGAATACTCCAAGTATTTTCTTATTTTTTCTTTCGCTTCATTTGATACAATAGCGACTGTTTTATTACAAAAGAACGTTGAAGGCTTAGAGCAACACGTTGCTTTTTTCAGCAGGGCACTGAGAGATGCTAAATTAAAATACGACATCATGGATATGAAAGCCTATGCATTGATTAAATCTCTCAAGTATTTTAGAGTTTATGTGTTTCATTCAAGAGTCATTGCTTATGTCCCATCAACTTCTGTAAAGGAGATTCTTATTCGGCCAGATATAGACGGAAAAATGAGCAAGTGGATTGCAAAAATCCTTGAATTTGATCTTGAGATTAAACCTACCAAATTGGTTAAAGGCCAGGGTTTAGCCAAGATGTTGGTTGAATCAAATTGCTCAGCCTTGGGGGTGAATTTCATCAACTCATGTTCAGAAAATTAGCAGTCTAAATTGACTGACGAAGGTCCTCAAGTCACCCCTACATTGGCAGATTGCAGCTGGTACAAGGACATTATATTTTTCCTACAGAAATTACAGCCTCCAGATGGTATGGAAAAGAACAAGGTGAGAGATTTAAAACTCAAATCGATCAAATACTTCCTTGTTGATCAGGTTTTGTATTGGAAAGACCCATTAGGAGTGTTTTTAAGATGCCTAGACCCACAAGAAGCCCAAAAGATTATGTCTGATTTTCATGAAAGTTTATGTGGGGGGCATCATTTTTGGAGGACCAAGACATATGAGATTCTCAGGGCTGGGTACTTCTAGCCTAGTCTATTCACTGATGTTTGTGCTAAGATCAGAGCTTGTGTTAAGTGTCAGAAATTATCTGGAAAATAACAGCTCAAGTCTTTGCCATTAGAGCTTGTGGCAGCTTCGGGACCCTTTCAGCAGTGGGGCCTAGATTTATTGGTGAAATTCATCCTGCTTCTAGTGGTCAACATAGATGGATCTTGACTACCACATATTACTTTACTAAGTGGATAGAGGCTATCCATACAAGGAATGCTTCCCACAAAGTGATCATTGGTTTCCTTGAGGACATTATCGCAAGGTTTGTTGTCCGAACATAATTGTCACTGATAATGTTGCATCTTTCAAGGCTGAACCATTAATTCAGTTCTGTGAACAGTTTGGGATCACATTGGTTCACTCCTCCCCTTACTACCCCCAAGGGAATGGGCTTGCAGAGTCCTCTAACAAAATCCCGATAAAGATAATTAAAAAGTTGTTAGAGGACAACAAAAAGGCATGGGACTCAAAACTCAAGTTTTCTTTGTGGGCTGACAGAGTGACAACAAAGAGGTCGCTAGGCCTTTCTCCTTTCCAGCTAGTGTATAGAGTTGAGGCCATTTTTCCTTTTCATCTTGTCTTGCCTATGGAAAAATTCTTCCAAGATTACCAAGGGGAGCCAGATCATATGATCAGAAGGATTCAACAACTGGTTGAAGTGCATCAGACTCGGGAGTAGCTTGTAGATAAAGCACATCGCCATCAACAGAAGATCAAGCAGGCTTTCGACAAGAAAGTGAATAAAGAGGATTTTCAACTGGGTGATCCAATGCTCAAGTGGGATGCACCGAAGCAAGATAAAGGCAAGCATGGTAAATTTGAATCTTTATGGATCAGTCCCTTCAAAATCTCTGAGGTATTCTCTAATAACACTTTCAAGTTGCAGAATATGGAGAATGAAGAAGTTTTTGGTGAACCTGTCAATGGGCATTTTATGAAAAAGTACTTTGCTTGAGCCATGAGTGGCTTTGCATTCCATTGTAAATATCATATTTCTTTTATTTTTGTTTCAATAACTGACCCCATAGCCCTAGGATAAGGCACTAAATCTTCTCATTCTTAGTAGCCCGCAAGGGGCATGACATCCCCTATGGAGCCAATGTTATCACACTAAGTTGCCTTGGGTATTTAGCCTTTGGTTTCATCTTTTCCTAAGCCTTACATTTTAATTTTTAATTTGACCCTTTAAAAAATGTGTATGTTAAAGCCCTCTTGATAAATAAAGTGTTGAGTCATGACTTGTGTTTTGGTCCTCATTCGAATTTGGACTTAGGACCGTTTTCTTCATGACTTATCTTTGATACCCCTCATGACTTGTCACTTGGATCGACTCAACCCCACGAATAGCTTGATGATGCCATTTTCCTCACTCATACCCTCGTTGCCTTGATTGTCCTTTTGCTTACCTATCCAATCATTTTTTGAAATCAAGCGTTGCCTACTCATCAGGAGTATCCGTAGCGCATTTCCCGTCCATCATATCCTACCATGATTTATGATTGCAACGCTGATGTCATCTCTTCCTTGTTTTCAGCGCCAGGAGTTGGTTAAAAGATGCCTTCAAAATCTCACATTTACGAGCTCTGATAACGGTTTGTGATTTTTGAAAAACTCAAGATTATTGCGTTGCGCAAACTCCCAGTCAACAACAACGCTACCAGATCTGATGCCGAGGTAGATTCGAAGGTTGAGATGCTCGTGACTTCTTCTTGAAATCTTGTTGGGGATTCAAACTGAGTTTATTCCACATGTATTC
>SNQJ01S0001434.1:144523-190629 GCA_010110895.2 Picea sitchensis
ATCTTAATATAGGATGGTCCTCTAGGCTTGGTTTATTTTCCTCAACAGAGTTGAACACTTGTATTGCATACAAATGACATCCTTTTCTGCAATACTTCTTCACTTGAAGGGCTGATATTTGTCTCACTAAGAATGAATTTTGAATTCCATGTAGGGTTATTTCCCTCCTCATCTCACACTCCAATTTTTTATTATAACAATCCAACTTAGCTTTATGGGCATCCAACCGGTCCATTCGAATCAACAGGTCATAAGATCCTAAAGGGAGAATGTTTAGTGTTGCTTGGGTGGAAAATCCATTCAAAATGAATTGGCATGCTGGTATGACTTCAATCACTATTCATTTTGTTCCAGTGCTTAGTTGTACCAACTATGATTTAGCATGTTTTACTTGTTGTAATTTAAATTTTTCAACAGGTTGAGGAGCAACATAACTCAGATTAGAACTAGGGTCAATTAAGCTGGAAACTAGATGGTTGACAATCATACCTTCCATCTCCACCATTGAAGCTTGGTGATCATCTTTTCGATCATCCAAGGATGCATAATATTGTGGCATGTTCCTAGCCATACCATTGACCGTGGTAGCTTGTTGGATGTTGTAAATGCTCCTATTGTCCTGTTGACTATGGGGGTAATCCCTCAACAAATGGTCTTCTCTGCATTCCCAACATTTCAATGGTTCTCTCCTTTTATCGTCATTCTTTCTTGGGACTGATCCAAAGGGTTTATTTCCACTTGGAGATGGAAAATTCAGTTGATACACACTTTTGGTAGAAAGGCTCATCTTAGAGCCTTTCCCATGGTTCCTAAACCTTGAATATTTAAACCCCTTCTTCTTCAATCCCAATTTTCTTTCATTTTTCCAATCCTTATGAGTTTATGCCCTGTGCTTGAATTTCTCATAGCAGTACCTTTCCTTCCTAATGGTGTCCTCTAGAGTCTTGGGTTCATAAAACTCAATTTTGTCTCGATAGTATTAAGGTATCCTGCTAATGAATTGTTGCACCTTCACCTTTTTATCCTTGATGTAAGGCACTACCACAACAACTCAAGGAATTTGTTGACATATTCATCAATGGTGAGTTGTCCAAGTTCGAGTTCATAGAAATCCCCAGTCCTTTCATCATAGTACCTTTCAGATAGGTACTTTTTCTTAAAACACTTTTCAAATTGTTTCCATGACAACTCCTCACAAATTCCTTTCACATTTCTAAGGTCCTCCCACGAGATGGACGATTTTCCATTCAAGTTAAAGATGGCTATTCGGGCCTTTAAGTTCTCAGAGTAGTCACAGACTCTGAAGTAATTCTTTAGGTCGAGTAGCCAAGCTTCTGGTTCTTCCTCCTTAATCTTTCCATCGAAGGTGGGTGGTTTGGCTTTCTTAAAATCTTCAGGATCATGGCTCTTGGAATGTTTCCTCCTCTTTCTTCTCCTATGAGAATGTGAACTAGTCTCACTACTAGACAACTCCTTGGAGTTGTCAGTTTCCTCACTAGAGGATTCTTTAGTTGGATCCTTGGCGTTAGCATGCCTCTTGGCTCCATGTTGGGCCTTCTTTGAGGTGCTTCTTCTTGTGTGGCTACTTTCAAGACCATGTTTTTGTATCTCGGGTGGGATCTGGGTTTTCTTAGTATGATGTTTATCCACGTTACTGGCTACTAGCCTATGTTGCAGCTACCTTTGTATATTTGATAGGATTTTCAGTAGAACTGCATTAATTTCATTTTGTTTTTACTGTTCTTTTATCGTCCTTCCATTGTCTGCCTTACAACTTTGTAATTCTACCATAAGGCTTCTTACAGTTTCTACCAAATCCGGAGGGGTTTCCACCACCCTCCTCTCATCAGATTCTTCTTCTCTAATGTGAGAGTTTTCTCCCAAATCATGGTGTGTCACCATTCTTTACGTTGTAGTTTTCCTTGTTGTCCACTGATTGTTTGAGTGCTGATAAAACATTTTATGTTTGTTAATTATCTACTAATTTATGAACAACACATGCAATTTGTAAGGTGCAATCAACTTCATTATTTGACAACATTCGCAACACAAAGTTCATATATATATATATATTTATAACAAAAACATAAAGTTTCATTCCTTTCTTCAGTAATGGATTTTTAAATAAGCTCTTATGGATGGGGTAAGATAGGGTGTTATCCCTTAAAATTTATCTAATCAAATTTTATTCAACTCGTTCATGAGCCCAAGCAGGTAAAGTGTTGTTGTCTTCTCTGATACCCTTCTCTGATACCAATATGTCACACACCCAACCCCTTAAGTACCCTTTTAATTGATGGGGTATACATTTTTTGTCTTCCTGCAACTTCTCTGAGTTCCTCAATGTTACGAGGAAACTCTCTGTATGGCTAGGGTAAACCACAACAGTTGGGAATCACTGTAGAAATCAACTCTATTCTTAAGAATTCTATGTAAAAAAAAATTCTAGCAATAAAATATGAAAGCCTACCTCGTCCAGACATTCGATAAAGTCCATCGTTGAGCACTTGACCCAAAGCAATATACCTGCAACTAGTCCTCAACAACAAAGCAAAGCAAGCATATGGTGATAATAAATTATGTTAGCACATTCAATAACATAATCCATTAATAAACATGACAAATACACCCATGGAATAATAATTCAAATATTTGCAAGATATCAATTGGACGGGAAAAGAGTATTTCTATTAATATATGATCAGCAGAAGTGAAAATGTTACAGACTTCCGTGTTAGCACAGTTCAGAACCGAGAAACTAAGTTTCTTCCAGTTGGGCCTCCACCACTTTAATCCTCCACCAAAGGCAAGCTCATAGAAGAGAAACAATAAAGTTCTCAATCAATAAGGGAAGAGCCTGGGGATGTGAAAACTGTGTTCAGACTTGAAGGACAAAGAGATGCAGAGTCAATATGAAGTAAATAATTTCTCCAGAGTAACTTTGCTCTTAAAGTTGAATTATTTCTCATCCTTTCCATAGCTAAGAATTGGCCCATTTATAGCCTTCAAATGGAACTGAAGGGCCGAGTCGGAACGTTTCCAGTATATGGAAGGCGAAGGATCATAGATCTCTTTTCGTGACATGGAAATCCGACACCATTTTTCATTTTTGGGCACAAATCCCGATGTACGCGGGTTGTAGTGGTGCAACCTGCGTATACGCATGTTGTATAGTAGGCAAGGTGCGTACATGTGGAAAAATATGTATTTTTAGCTCTAGGATTTACAAACAGGGATGATAAGTCTGCATAGGTAAATGGAAAAAGACCTTATGTGCAAGATTACATAGGGTGAGGCAAATCTTGCTATAACGGATGCCCCCCTAATGTGTGAGGTCGGAGGAGTATCTACGATGGACTAAATACATTATAAACAACCCAAAAGTGGAGTGATGGGGAACCAGCTGGAAGAACTAGTTGTTCATTACATTATGCATTGACTTTGCATACATGGATGCCAATTTGAATTACACTGCAGATCCATGTGAAAATATACCAAGCAATTGCCTGTGGCCATGAATAGGAAAATACAAATGCGATTACATGCCAAAGGCTATCACAGTCACGAACAAGGCCCAGTAAAACCAATCTCAAAATCAATATGAAGATATCTGTTATACAATGGTGTAAAATCTGATCTCCGATGATCACTGAAGTCATATAGGTACTAGGCCAATGAAAAGGAAGCAACAACTCAGGAAAGTTGTGTCCACATACTGATGTCTTCAAATCTTCTACACAATCCACCAAGGGTGCAAGTCTACATCATGTGAATAAAGGAGTTGAGGTCGAACACAACGAGACATCGTTTGATTATCGGTCATTGAGGTATACCGTTAACAAACACGAGACAACCTACCGATAATGAAAGTAGGTATCAAGGCACCGAGTACATTCTTACAAGTGTGAATAAAGGAGTCGGTGTCGAACATCTGAATAATCCATCGATTAGGAGACATTAATGTATTCCCAATTGTCGATGGCGAGAGAACCTGCCAATAATGACTGCAAGCCTCAAGGTACTCATAAGACTCTAGGTCTCGTTTCCAGAATAGATGAGCTAAAGTCAATGGAAGGAGACCCACTGAAAGGAGAGCATTAAGGAATCTCTCATCATTCAATACGAGGTATAAAGCATGAGCTTCATGATTTGGAGGAAATTAGATGAATAACATGTTCACAAACCAACGACCTTGTGCGTCTTTCGTGTGTTCCAAGTGCAAGCGGTACAGAAAAAAGACCCTCTAAATAAAAACCAATGAGGAAAAGTGCTGACAAAGGCGAGGAAACCACCAATAAGGCTAATAGCATCCAAGACATTGCACGAATCTCAATGTGTGAATAGATGTCTTGCCATCGAACACAAGGGAAACCACCCAGTCAACGACCAATGATGAAATGTCGACTACTGGATTCAAGGTTACCTACCAATGATGAAAGTAGGACCAAGGTGCGTGATAGAACTACAATATCATGTGATTCTGAGATAAACTGAGGGTATGGATGACATGCAAAGTCAAGAGTTCTGAAAAATGGACGACATAGGTTGATAGATCTCCTTTGAACAAGAGCATGAGACACATGGAAGACTATGGAAACATAGAATCAATGATGAAACCATGAGATGAAGGAGGCATCAAATGAAATTCTCTGTAAGGACTAGAAGAGTAACCAGTTGGTAAAGAAGACTCTGTAACGAGATCAACTTTTTAAGGCCATGATCAACCCAAAATTATGATGATAAATGGACTCAATAAGTTTCTGCTCTGTTTAAAAGCGACACGACTACTGCCAATATAATATAATACTCCCTTCCCGCCCGTCTTTTTTTGTTTTTTCATAGACAAATTAATGCTATGATATAGAGGAGGAAACAAGTGTTGCAAGTAAGTAAAACTAGTTCCAACAATGGAACATACCTATGCTCAATGCAAGAAGATGCATGCAGGAGATGGACACTCGGGGGAATGTTTCCTCCTAGGTATAGGGTGTCAAATTGCGAAGGATATAAACGAGGTTCTACTTGGTTGAGGATGCAAAAACTGTTGAGGCAAACAGTTTATAATGCAAAGCAAGAACCGGCTATAGGCTCAATACTGCAACCAAGGGCATGAGATACAATTACAACTAAACGCCAAAAAATGTCATTTTTCATAACATTTAGTCTACTTGGTGTGAAAAAGGGATAAACTTGTGCCAAATAGACGTCCTTTCAAATCCAATTTACGAGTGTGAAAGAGACAAGTTCAATCGACAAGCTTTTCTCTTTTTGAGGATGAGTTGGAAAAGAGCTTAAATTAAACTCAGTTGGGAGTCCTCTAGGTATAAGGAAACATGTTTATGAGTGAGAAATGAGGCTCAACATAAAGTCATGTACTAGCTATAAGGGACTCCCGGGCCTATGGAAAAAATCTTTACATGGGCACCAAATGAAGCAGGGGATCTAACTAGGGCACCCATGTTTGGTAAGTCTCTACCACTTGATAACAACACTACTTATAGCAGATGGAAGGTTCCGTGTCGCAACAAATGGGTTCATACCTAAGGCATAAAAGAGACAGTTATAGGACAATGCAAAAATGTATGCTGGAATGGATACCTATTCTATATGCTGGGTAGTGAAAATACATGTCCGTAGTTACGAACGACCAACATAACATGGAAATCCGCAAGAATTCGTGGTGAAAACTACAAAAACCAACTCAATCCACTTCTATATTAGTYCATT
Source organism: Picea sitchensis (assembly GCA_010110895.2). NCBI lineage: Eukaryota > Viridiplantae > Streptophyta > Pinopsida > Pinales > Pinaceae > Picea > Picea sitchensis. Next base: position 150,251 of record SNQJ01S0001434.1, read on the forward strand.
AGGTGAAAAAATGACTCAAAACTATAGAAAATGGGTAAAAAGTGTTATAAATAGTAACAAAACAAAAAATTACTGTCATGTTGACTTTTTACCCAAATAGTGAAAATTGGATCAAATTATCTCTGATCTTCAACTGGTRATTGCGGGAGTGTCAGGCGATGAAATCAGAAGCCGTCTGGACCAGGTAATTCTTCTTCCCCTCCTCTTCCTTTCTAGTGGATTAAAACTTTTAATTAGGTTTCAATTTTGAGTAAATTAGGGCAAATTGGGTAACTTGGTGTACACGGGCTACCATTTATCGGGTCGCGTATACGTGAGGTTATACACGATTGTGAAAACTACATGGCACGTATACTCAACCCTATACACGATTATAAATGAAGCAACTCGCATACAAGTCTGTAATCAATAATTTCTATGGTTGCTAACTCAAATTTTGACTTTTATCTAGCAGGATGGTGCTAGAATGGAGGGAAAGGGAGCACGAGGAGGTAGATGCTGTTGTGGACAGAGATCCGGGGGCCCAAATGGCCTTGAAAATATGTGGCTTATATAAATTTTGGGCACTCAAATGGATGAGAGCCCATGTGAGGTTGCTTGAGATGCTTGTGGATTACTGGGACCTTGACAATGAAAGCTTCAACCTCGATGGGCAACCATTGAGGATTGAAGGAGAGGATATCTACTTTTTGACTGGATTATCGCATCAGGGTGAGGTCGTAAACCTCAAATCACGGGGAGCAGGGAGCGGAATGAATATAGAGGAGTACATAGACGCTCACTGTGTAGCAGGGACTCTGAAGGTCGGGAGTCAACTCCCCATCTGAGCGATAAACAATCTCAGCCTCAAGATTGTTGTCCTCGTGTTGACCACGATCACAGGATCGGCTTCGTTGCACCAAGCATCGAGGTCGCTCATGTTCTATGCTATAGAGTGCTTGAGACCCACAGTATATAAATAGTGTACCTCATTATTGGATAATATGAAAAGACAGGTGAAAGAGTGCAAACATGGTAGCAAGAGGAACTTTAGGTTTGCCTCTATCTTATGCAGTTTTTTCTTCGAGCGGGTTCTAGGTTTGGGACCTAGAGTCGATATTCTTCTGAGAGGAACTCGCGATCCATCCATGGCATGGTGGACCGAGGTAATGAGACAAGAGGGGGGAGGTAGGGTTCCCACACCCTACAACGAGGATTTCTTCTACTGGTGGAGGCGACAGGTCATTGCTCTGGATGACTACCTTTATGATGCAGGAGCATCGTTAGCAAGCATGCAGAGCAAGACCACTCAGTGCCTCGGAATATTTTCGGAATCTTAACGCTGGCAGTTACAAAGAATTTTGAAGCACGCTTGAACCCAGCATCGAAAAAATCTTTGGAGGCACGCTTGAACTCAGCACCGAAAAAATCTTTGGAGGCACGCTTGAATGATTACGAGCGAAGTGGGAGTTTTCACTCCAGCTCTAGAATGCGACTGGACTAAGATAGTTGTTAGGTTAGGTTTTGGAGTAAACAAGTAGTCAGGGGGAACCCTAAGGACCCTCTGAGATAAATAGAGATTTTGTACGCCCAAATGAGGCTGCTGCAAGTTAGGAGGAGATTTTTGAATTTTAGTTGTTATTTGATTACAATTCTAGCCATTTTAATTTTTAATGAAGATAACAGAGGAAAATTGACCCAATGCATGGTGTGGACATTGCTTGCAATTCTATGTTATCGTGTTTTCATGAATGAATGAAGCTCGTTAAGAGTATATGGAACTATGGATGTTAACATACGTTTCAATTGTTTCTCTTCTATTGAATCGGTGCAAGGTGTGCACACAGAACGCAAGGAGTGCATTAACGAGATCTGTTTCGATCCTAAAGCTCAAAAGAGATAGCATGAAACTTTCCCTTTACAAGGAGTGCAAAGCAACTGCTGCAAGGCGTGGACAATCACTCGCAAGAACCAAGTCTTGCGTAAGAATCTGCTGCAAGGAGTGCACAAATCCGAGATTCGACTAAGTGTCGAAGGGATTCTGCGAGAAGTTAAAGGATCAGGACAGAGGGATGCCACGAGAGCGAGAATAATTTATTGTCAATAAATCCTTCGAATCTGAGTTATCGAAATCCCTGGAATGCAAGGAGTGTGTGGGAAGTCGAAACCTTCATGAAGGTAAAACTCAGGAAGGGGAGCGACAACTTCCATCGGATCAACTGCAGAGGAAGAGATCTGGCCGTCAAATCTCGCACCCAGACACTCTAAAGAACGTGCAAAGGGAGATCAAATCTAGACCGTGAGATCTGAGCACGTGGATCAACAGTCGTTGGAGCGAGAGGTAAGTGCATCAACATTAACCCTTTAGAAGTGCACAGGGTAAGCAACATCACGAAGTCCAAGTTCACGAAAGGATCACAACCATTGATCGAAGGAAAGTGTGGACCGTAGATCTGGTCCCAAGAGATTTGCGAGTTCGGATATTGGGGAAAGAGAGGTGAGCAGTCCTCCAACTTCACGAAACGCGAAGTCCCAAGTTCGCGAAGGAGGTGTGAACCGTTGGATCACGGGGAGTCTCAGACCATTGATCCGAGGTGAGTGGAGCCCATATTTTGGGTTTTGGAAATCGGGAGGACGAGCAACCAAACCTTCCGGAGATGCGAAACGCAAAACCGCAAATCACTCGAGAGGTTAGCCCCAGGTCATAGCAAGGGGTCACGTCATCGAAGGTTGAGGGAGGAGGTAACACGCGCTAGGCCCCACTTCAGGATTTCGGAAGTCGGAGAGTCAGGGTTGGCTCATACCCAAACACCCGACATGCAAAGTCGTGAAGCGCCTTTTGATTAGATGAGTGGTCACAGTCATGGTCACGTAAAGGAAGGGCTTAGCCAAGGAATAGCTAGCGCTCGTTTGGCACAGAAGTTGAACAACGCTTAGGAGAGGGCACGCAGGACTCTCATATGACCTGCATATTTGGGGAAAGGACCTGTGAAAGAGGTTTTGGGGTCTATCAAAGACCCAAAGAGCCAATCTGATTCAATATCTTGATCGATCCTTGACGAGGAGGTCAGTAGCCCCGAAGGGAGAAGGGGGGGGTTTGTGTCAAGTACTCCCCTTGACAAAAATTCATGGACTCTTGTCCATGAGCTCCTGCTCCAACTTTCCACACTTTTGGATATCAACTTCATTTTCCCAACTGACATCTTCTATTGGATGTCCCTTCCACTTGACCAGATATTCAAAATAGGTCTTCTTCCTGGTATTTTTGCCAATCCTCTGATCAACGATTTTCTCCATCTGTGTTTTTTCTGCTATAGGCATTTGTTTCTCCCACTGAACCTTATGTTGATCTTTTGATCCCTCCATGTCATCTTTCCTGTAAGGATACAAGTCTGATACGTTGAATATGGGCGATATTCCCACATCATCTAGGAGCTCAATCTCATAGGAGTTTGCATCAAACTTCCTCAAGATCTTACATGGTCCTATCTTCTTCATGTTTAACTTGTTATATGTTCCCCTAGGGAACCTTTCTTTCCTGAGATGTGCCAGAACCTGATCTCCTACTTCAAATTGAAGTTCCCCGCGATGTTGATCAACTCTGTGCTTGTACTCTTGGTTAGAGCTCTGCAACTGTCCTCTGATCTGGCTATGGAGCTTCTGCATCTCTGCAGCAAAATCCTCTGCTCCAACGCTCCTGATCTCACTCAGTTCCAAGTCTTTAAACTCAGATACTCCCCTGGGTTGCATTCCATACAATATTTGGAATGGACTCTTTCCAGTGCTCCTGTTTGGTGAGTCATTGTATGAAAATTATGCTTGTGGCAGAATCTGATCCCACTGATTATGATGCTTAGTGACCAGACTCCTCAATAATTTTCCCAAGATTTTGTTTACCACCTTAGTCTACCCATCTATCCGAGGGTTATAAGTTGAACTGAAGGACAAATCTGTCCCCAACTTCTTCCACAGTGTTCTCCAAAAATGACCAACAAATTTTGTGTCTCTATTTGAGACAATGCTTCTGGGTAGTCCGTGAAGTCTCACAACTTCATTGAAAAATAGATTTGCAACATGCGTTGCATCACTAGTATTATGGCATGGGATAAAGTGTGTCATCTTCGAAAATCTATCCATCACCACAAATATGGAATCAAATCCTCTTTGCATTATTGGCAATCCCAACACAAAATCCATGCTTATTGCATCCCAAGGCCTCTCTGGTATTGGCAATGATTGATACAATCCAGTGTTCTGTCTTTTTCCTTTTGCATGTTGGCAAATTCTACATCTATTCACAAACTTTATCACTTATGTTCTCATACCTAGCCAATAGTATGAACTTCTCAACTGTGCAAATGTTTTATCATGGCCGAAATGTCCAGCTAATCCTCCCCTGTGCTTTTCCTTCAAAAGGTTGTCCCTCATTGAGAATTTTGGTATGCACAACTAATTGCCCTTGAATAACAATCCCTCTTGAATCATATACTCTGCCCACTGGCTCATGTCTCTCATCACATGATTCGCACATGCTTTGTATGCTTCCTTAAAATCTGGATCATCACAATACATATCCTTAAGGTGTTCAAACCCCAAGGTCTTACCTGGAATTCCTGCAGAATCAAACATCTCCTGCTTAATGCATCAACAACTTTGTTAGCATTCCCAACAATATGTTTTATGACAAAAGAAAAATCCTGCATAAACTCGATCCAGTTTGCATGCCTCTGATTCATTTTTTCATGTTTGGTTATGAATTGTAAAGCCGGGTTATCACTATACAAGACAAATTCCTGATGGACAATTTAATGTCTCAATTTCTTCAAGGCTTGAATTATGGCATAAAACTCCTTATCATATGTGAAGTATTTTCTCTTGGTCTCATACAGCTTCTCACTGAAATAGGCAACAAGTCTATTATCCTGGCTCAAAATTGATCCAATTGCAACTCCACTTGCATCACATCTCACCTGAAATGTCTTTTCAAAATTTGGCAAGACCAGAATTGGTCGTTCTCTTATTTTCTCCTTTAGTATATTGAAGATCATCTCGGCCTCCTCTGTCCATTTGAAAGACTTGTGCTTCTTCTTCACTGTATCCATCATTGGTGCACAAATTCCACTGAAGTCTCTGATGAAATTCCTATAGAAACTTACTAATCCATGGAAGATTATTGCCTCAAACATGCTCCTTGGTGACGACCATTCTTTGATTTCTTTCACCTTCTCTGGGTTCATCTTCAGTTCATTTGAAGAGATCACAAAACCCAAGTAAATGAGCTCTATCTTCATAAAAGAGGAATTCTTCATATTTATTAACAACTTCTCATGATGTAGTCTCCTCATCACTAGTGTCAGGTGTCTCAAATGTTCCTCTTTAGTCCTACTAAAGATCAATATATCATCCAGATATACAACCACAAACGTGTCAATGAAATCTTTCAGCATTTCATTCATCAAACTCATAAAAGTACCCGGGGCATTTGTTAAGCCAAATGGCATAACAAGCCACTCATATAAACCTTCATTTGTCTTAAAGGTTGTCTTCCACTCATCACCTTCTCTCATTATAATCTGGTGATATCCATTTTTCAAATCTATTTTAGAAAAGAAATTTGCTCCACTTAAACAGTCCATTAGATCATCCATTCTCGGTAAAGGAAATATATACATGATGGTGATCTTGTTAATGGCTCTTAAGTCTGTACACATTCTCCATCTTCCATATTTCTTTGGACTCAACACAGTTGGTACTGCACATGGACTCAAGCTCTCCCTGACCAAACCCTTGTCTAACAATTCCTGGACTTGGTTCTTTACCTCCTCATTCTCTCGAGGTGTCAGTATGTATGCTGCTTTGTTTGGCAGACTTACTCCTGGTATCAAATCGATATGATGGCTGATACTTCTGATAGGTGGCAATGAGTTAAGTAGCTCATCCACCACTATGTCAGGAGATGCAGTTTGTTTCCTCACTACAACAAACTGCATCTCCTGTCCTTTCTTGACTTCTTTTAGGAGTTCCTTCCCTCTCATGAGAAGTATGCTTTTTTTGCCTTCCTCTTTCACTTTCTTCTCCTCTATTAGCAGCAACATGTGTGTAGTTGTTAGAGAACTTGGTTGCAGAACTTAATTGTGGATCTAACAAAAAAAACCCAAGGATAACTTGGAAGGCCACCCACTATCACCACAATGGCCCTTTCCCTCACTTTAAGTTGTTTATTTTCCAACACAAGGGGGGAATCCCTAAGGTAAGCTAAGTCCAAATGAAAGATGGAAAACGAGGTTGCTTTAGGACTCTAAACAAATCTAGTTTTTAGGGTTTATTACAGATTTATATTGCAGATTTGTACTGTAGAAAATCAAGTCTAGCAACAAATTATTGAATGAAAGATTATCTAGACTAAGCAAATCTGATATATGAGATTTTAACAGTAATTTCCAGATTTGCAAAACAGAAATATAAGTCTAGTTTAAGATGATCACTTAGAGTTGATTTCTAGACTTACAGAAATCTGAAATAAGATATTCCTGCTGTAAATTTCAGAATGCAAAACAGAAATAAAACGTTTAATTTTATGATTTTTGGTGGTTGGAAGGTGGGACAAGTACTGAATTTTCAGATTGGGCAAATGAGATCAAATGGGTATCTTAGAGGGATTTTTTAACAAGGTTTTAGAGACTAGATGAGTTACAAATTGCATGCTACAGCAGCCCTAAGGTGGTTGGAAATCACTGCAGAATTTGTAAAAAGAATGGGCTTTTATGAGATCGAACTTCAAAATAGGTTCAAGGGTGTTCTTTCACTATGAAACTAACTAATGCAAAAACTCAAATGATATCAAACGAAAATGGATTCATTTCCATGACAAAGAAACTAGAGAGAAGGAACTATCACACCTAGTTTACATCCATTGTAGGAAATATGCTCCTCCTTGGCTTCTTGAACTATCTTTGACAAGTGCAAATCAACAACAATAATCCAACAACAGCACACCAATAGAATCGCCTCATAATAGCAAGATGGCACCAAATTTTCCACAAAAGCTTTCCCAAGAGTCTAAAGCAAAATGTTCTCCGAAAATTACAAGCAGTTTCAACAACCATTACAAATAAAGGAGCCTCTATTATATAGAGTTTAGGCTCAACAACCTCCTTAATAAAATAATAATACCATGTCCCAAACCCTACATCTAACCTAGGAATGCAAAAACTAACATTATCCACCAACTAACTTGAGTGGACAAGTCAAACAAATGATAAAATATGACTGACCATGCCACATGTACAAATCTCAATCGAGTGAGCTCCAAGGAAGTGGGATACCTCCTCAAAATAGGTGGATGACCCTGTCAAATGCTACAATGTCCTGTTGAGAAATATAGCTCGAGCAGGAGCTTCTTGCATAGGTTAAGTGTGAATGTGCAAGAAGTAGTTTGAGATAACTTCTAGTGACCATTTAGTAAAAGTGGGAAATAATACCATCTTGTCATTTCACTTAAATAAATAAAAGTGAAAGTCAAATTTCCTATATTCTTTTAGTTTAGAAATCTAAATGAAAAATTCTAGAGATTCTGGAATATTAGTGAGTTAGATTTGATCTAATCTTAGCTATACTCCTCATTGTTGAGATAAAGTTGCTGCTACGATTAAGGAGATTAGTTGCTAAGATTTGGAAAAATAGTTGCTAGGATTGAGGAGATTAGTTATCTCTCTCAAAGCATAAATAGAACAAGATGGAAGAGGTTGAACACACATTTTGTACATCAAAAAGGCTCGAGATCAGAGAGAGATCGATTGAGCAAATTTAAAGCACAAGAGAGGAGCTGAGGTCGAAAAGCAGGCCTAAGTACAGTCTGTACAGTGTTGTACAGCAGATCAGATAGGCAGATTCTCAGTTGTCCAGCAGGCAGATTTATCTCAGTAAGTGCAGATCTGATTTTTTTGTGTATACCGTACAGCTGTTAGTTTGACAGTTTGTGGAGGTTTCCCTGTAAGCTTGGAATATTTAAATGAAAAGCTGATTTGAGGGTGTAATTATCGGTGTATCGTGTTTATGCTTCCACTGTTCATTTTCAGCGATATGTGTGATTGTTGCATGTTCAGAAATATTTATTTATGTAATTAAATAAGTTCAGATTTAATTTGTTAAATTAAGAGAAACATAGGACAATAGTCACCTAGGGCTTGAAAATTCGCACGTCCTCCTAGATCTACTCAAAACAAATCACCCTCCAACTAACTTCTCAAAGCATATGCTAACAAACTCCTAAAAATAGTAGGTGAAGCCTCCAAGGTGGACGTCTTATCTAATAAGCATAAACAAGCATCAACGTGGCCTCCAATATGTAACGACCCTTCTAAATATGTGTCAATGGTTATATCCCCAAATGTGAGGGGTCAAACCACCAACAATACCATAGATCCATGTGCAAGAAACAAACCAATCCCATAGAGAAGGCCACATTAACGAAGCAAAATATTAATTTAATATGCAATGTGCCTCAACATATGTGCACAAAAGGATGAGCACTCCACCTAATCAAGGCCTAAGCATCAAGATGAACCCCTCCAAGTGTGAAAACTAGCCAAATAAGTACGGGCACTCCATGTGTTAGCCTCCAAATGGTCAAAATAAGGTCAAACTACCCCTTTGAGGGGTTAAATCAACCTCAACATGTGTGTCAGGAGCACTCCCTCTAAACCATAGTCTGAACCATAATAGAGTGCAATGTGTGTCAAATGCACCTCAAAGTCCTAGGGCGCTCACACAAGGAAACCCCCCACCATATAAAACATATCAAATTCATCAATAAACCTATTGGAACCATGTGAAAGGGGGTCAATGTGCTAGGCACCCTCAAGTGAATGATATCGACCATGTAAGTGTGCAATCCTCATGTAGAATAGGCCCCCATGTGCTAGGGAAATCAACTTCTACACAATTTGTACCACCCCAATATATACACCATGTCCCACAACCTAATCATGTGATGACAAGAACAACATAAAAAATGGGGACAATGTAAAGTGTTGTCTTCCCTAGTAACAACATAATACACCAAGTACATCACCAAAACATTGAAATATATAGAATACCATTGATGCTCTATTAATAATACATCAATGCTCTCTTGCTAAGCTCAAGGGGTAACAATCAAGTACTCATGCAATTAGCAACCTTCCTCTCGACGTTGTGCAACAACCATTGAGGTAGTGGTTGGACAAGCCAGAAGCAAAATTCCAGGGAAATTGTGTGCATCCATAAAATACCCATATATCTATCATGTAATACATCAGTGTCATCTGCAAGTGTCTTTCAAGTGTGACGAAATCACAAGGTGAACCCTCATGCAATATGAGGGGTAACATGATGTAGTTATGGGAAAACCCTAAGGGATGAGGCAATGTTTGTTTGTAGTAAGTGCAAGTTGGTCAAGCACCCATGGTCGAGGCAAGGCAGTGTCGCATGACCAAAAATGTCGAAAAGAAAATTTTTGGGATAGACCCTTTGGTCCGTGATAGATGGTATCAAAGTTTCGTTGGATACACTTCACCATGTTTCAGAAGGAAACAATTGGTTATGAGAGTGATCTAAATTGTTCAAAACAACTTTACAACTACTTCTAGATAGAGATGGTTTGAAAGGCAGGTTGTTCTTGGAGGAGACACTTTGCAACACAAGTGTTGGAATGACCTTACTTCCCACAACAGTTGTCTGTGACAATCCCAACAGACGTTGGAGGTCGAACAAAGGTGGAGGAAGATAGCACAAAACTATTGTTGCAAGTTGCAACTGGTTCAAGAGTACCCTGGTCAAATGTCCCATTGTGCCTTAGATTGCATTTCGACGAAGTAAAGTTTCCCATAGCTATCATGGAGTACGCACTTCAGACAATTTTGGGCTCAAGAGAAGTTAAGCCTATATGTTCCCCTACATAATGAATAGATCTTTTGGAGATGGTGTTGCATGGTACCCATTAGCAACGCGCTTCAAGCAAAGGTAAAACTTTGGTTAGTTCATGTTGCAATTCAATTTCTTTAACAAGTTGTGCACAATTGACTTCTGTGGCAATAGGAAGGGAGCAACCCTCCTTGTAGAAGTCCTTGCAGAGAATAGGTGCCTTGGCTGGAAACCAAGGACATAACATAAATCAACTTTGATATGTGGATTGATAATGAATGGAAGAATGGTGTAGTCGTTCGTGGATTCTGGTGCCTGCCACAACTTCTTAAAGAAGGAATTGGCAGTTGAACTTGGATCGTGTGGTGCTTCAGTCAAGGCGGTCAATTCTAAGGCAAAGGAAACAATCGGGGTTGCATCCAGAGTTCACAATTAGTTGGATCAGTGGATGGGGGTAAAGACTTCACATTGGTGCAATTGGAAGATTTTGAAGTCATCCTTGGGCGGTACTTTCTAAGGAGAACTTACTCAGTTCTCATGCCATTTGCAAATAAGATGGTGATACTTGGTGGATGGAAGACTTGCGTTGTGCACACGACAGCAAGGAAGCCAAAGAAATAGATACAATTGGTACCTGCATTGAACATGAAGAGGGCAGCTTGAAGCCCAAAGTCGCAGCTTCATGTTGTAGCAATGATTTCCAAAAGTGGATGAGGGTAGAGTGGTGACACTTGTTCTGCCAACAGTTGCCAATGTGTTGGAGAAGTTTGCAAACCAGTTGTCGAATTCTTTGCCAAAAGTGCTCTCACCTAGTTGCATTGTTGATCATCATATTGAGCTTGAACCAAGGTCACATCTTCCGACGAAGGCTCCAGACCGACTTTATAGACCGCAATTGGATGAATTAAGAAAGAAACTCAACAAGCTCATTGATGCTAGCTTCATCAAGCCATCATAGTCCCCATATGGCACATTGGTCCTCTTCCAAATTAAGGATGAACCTAAGTTAAGGATGTGCTTAGACTATTGTGCACTAAACAAGCAAACCATCAAGAACTAGTATCCCTTACCTTTGGCAATGAATTGTTTTGACAAGTTGGCTAAGGCAAAGGTTTTCTCAAAGTTAGATTTGAGGCAAGGATACTACCAAGTAAGGATTGTTGAAGGAGGTGAGGCAAAGACAACTTGTGCATCAAGGTAAGGCAATTTTGAGTTTCTTGTTATGCCTTTTGGGTTGTGCAATGTTCCTACTAGATTTTGCACCTTGATGAACGATGTGTTCAAACCATTTTTGGACAACTTAGTGGTTGTCTATTTGGATGAAATTGTGATGTTCAATGAGAACATGGAAGACCATAAGAACCATTTGGAAGAAGTCTTTAAGGTGCTAAGGTAAAATCAGTTGTACTTGAAGAACCCCAAGTATGTCTTTAGGTAGACTGTGTTGAGATTTGTGTACCTTGGGAAGTGTCCCCTTGTGGTTTTGAGTCTTTAACCACAAGTGGGAAATACTTTGGTACTATGTACCTTGTATTTTATGTCTACTTTCACTTTGACTTGGGAGATTTAAGTCAAAAGTGAAATTTGGTCATTTTAGCCTAAAGTGACTATTAATTCACTTCGTGGGTGAATTAGGAGACATAAAGTGAACTTAGGGAACTTAACCCAAAGTGGGTTTGTGAGTGAGATTATTGTGGGATGATCTCAACCTTTGATTAGAGATGGGATGGGATGATCTCATCCATCCATCTCTTAGGTTTCCTTGTGGAGGTTCAAGAGGGGCGCATAGGGCCAAGAGAGGCTCCTTCACTCTTATGTTCACTTGGAGAGGAAGAGTAGAGCTATGGAGATGAAGATGGAAGCATTGAGAGAGGGTTTCAAGGGAGCCTCCTTCCATGGAGGGTTCTAGAAGGCTTAGGCTTCCATTGTTTTGTGGTGTGGATGCTTGCTTGGAGGAGGGCGCACTATAGGAGGAGGACGCACTTATAGCAAGGAGGACTTGCACTTGTCCGATTGCTTTGAGGACAGTTTTGTTGGAGAGGTAGCACACATATTCAGAGTTGTGTGCAAGGGTTTCTTCATCAGAGCTTCAAGGAGCAAGGGCGCAAGATTTCAGTGAGATTGGGCAACAAAAGAGAAGGGTGCACCATTCTTGGTGTTGGCATAGGGGCAGACCCAGAGTTCAACGCTACAACTGCACACCAACAAAACCCTAACTACCGGCCCTTTCGGCAACACCTGCGAAGCAGATGAAGTCTCACCCAAGGTAGAGGCAGGGGTGGTTGCAGGACTCAAGTGTCTGCAACCTTAGCTGGGACACAGATCTGTGATTATAGTACTTGATAGAGCACTTAGCACCGTTAGTTCATCACTATTTAACCAATATCTACTTCGCAGCATTCACTCTGATCTAATGTATTTAAGCACTTAACATGAATAAATGGATCAGATCTAGCAGATTCAAGCACTAAGCATACTCACCTATGTCAGATCTAGCATCCAGATTTAGCATAAGCGCAAAGCATAAATGGATCTATCTATCTATATCAAGCACTTAGCAAATAACACATAAACACGTCGCACAAAGGAGAGCAACACACCATATACGTGGTTCACCCCCACCCTGGGGCTACATCCACCAACTCTTCTTCTTTATTATCTTCTTCAATAGGTTACATGCACAGAGCCTCAAAACCCTACTCCGCATAGAACAGAAGATCTACGCAGCTCGCTAGATCCTTCTTCCTTGAGTTACAGCACAAAGCCTTCCACAATCTGTTACAACCACTTGCACCTAGCTCTGCAAGTCTCTCACAGTATGCACAAAGCATTTACAAACCACACTTGCACTTAGCACGACATCACATAGATGCACTTCTCCTTCTCCTCTTTCTCCCCTCTTTTACATCGCCCAGATATCTATTTATATATTACAAAATAGGCCTAAGCATGGGTAAACCCATGGGCCGACATTCCCATACCCGTTACATATTCCCAAATTCCAAAAAGGACCCAAAAAAGGGGTCGAGATCCCACAATCTCTGCTTCGTCTTGCGCTCCACTTTCAACAGGCTGTCGAAGTCCCAAAATAGGTCAACATGACCAAGAATCTCCCAAAACTTGGTCAAGGGCCAACACTTGGGCGCATCTTCCTTCTTGGACTTGTATAGCAGCTTGAGAGGGGTTGTCATTGTATCAGATTCATTTGTTTCATGTACTTGTTGTATATAACATTCTTTACATCACATATATAGACTTATAGTCCAAACTGGTTTTCCCCGAGGGGGTTTTGTCCAGGGTCATGTTGACCAGAAACCATTGTGTTCATTTTCATGTATGCTAGAGTTTAGAACAACATTATTTCAGTTGTAAATATCTAAGAGGTGTGTTACATATTTATAGTATGCATGTGCTAACCTATTGGTCACTAAAACTACATGCTAGAGCACCTTAAAAGCTTATGTAACCGTAACAAAACAGCAGTAAAGTTCCTGAACAGTTTGTTGTTATAAACAGCAGCAAAACATTGTTTGACAGCTCAAACTTAGAGCCAACTTGAAGTCAAAGACAGACCTAGTTGGCAGCCTGTTAGGACCTCAGAAAATCTTCAGACTGAAATTCCATTCTTGGGCCATTCAATTAGAAAAGGATGCATTCATAGGGATCTTGCAAAGATTAGGGCGATTGAGGATTGGGAGGAGAAAAGAATAGTCCATGAGCTAAGGAGTTTCGTTGACTTGGCCAACTGCTATTGCAATTTTTTTGAAGCTTACTCTAAGATTTCAATACCACTCAGTGGCTTGTTGAAGAAGAAAAAACCGTGGAATTGGTTAGAGAAGTGGTGGGAAACATTTTGCGAACTAAAGCACGGAGTTGTGACGGCACCTATATTGAAGCTACCATACTTTGAGTGGACACTTCAAGTGTAGACTGACTTTTCAAATTTTTCCACTGGATGAGTTTTGAGACAAGAAGGTCATCTGATGGCCTATGGGAGCATGTAGCTACATGATCGTGAACGAAGGCACCTTGTTCATGAGAAAGAGATGAAAACAGTTGTGCATTGCCCACAATCATGGAGGAACTATTCGTTAGGCAAGTCATTTGTAGTTAAGATAGACAATGAGGCAACAAGTTACTTTACCACTCAACCGAAGTTGTCACATAAGCAGGCACGGTCGCAAGACTTTCTTGCAAAGTTTGGCATGACTATTGAGTATTGACTAGGCAAGTTGAACATTGTGGAAAACGCCTTCAAAAGAAAGGCACAACTTGCAGCCTTAGAGGAGAACATGGAGTCTTTGTCGATGCCTATGGGAAATCAAGTGCATGTCTTCTCATATTTGGTTACAGGTTGGAACTGCCATAACACATGAGATCTCACCATCTAGGTTTCTATGTCAATTAGTTGAAGCCTTGTAGGATTGATGAAGGCAATCCTAAGGCAAGCACATCCAAAGCCCCTATGTTGATCATAGACAGGCCAAAACTGGAAGTGGAGAATATTGGCACCTGAAACTGCCCATTTCGACAAGAATCGACAGCAAGAGTAGCTTGTCAACTAGAAAGACAGATCTAAAGAGGAGAACAGCTAGGAGAGGAAGGACGCATTGTGGCAATGTTAAGATAAGATATGGGAGTTCTGTTAAATTTTTCTTAACCCAACACCCGACAATTACTTCCAAATAAATCGCTTATTGAATAAAAGCACAAGTGAGTTATTAACCAAACATTACAGCAGAAGCATAAATAATGAAACTATACACATTGCACACGATATTTTTGGGTAAATTACCCCCGAAAAAACCCTGAAGGGAAAACCAATGCTTGTGTTGATTTTATTAACATAAAATCTTGGGCTCCCATCCTAGGATAATGGCCCACTTGAGGAAAATACAATGCAACAAAATAGCCTAGCCTATCAAACATGGTTGCTACTCCTTTGCTAGCCCTTTGCTCCTTTTCTCGGCCTCTACCCTTGCACACTTGGATAAAATTTCCTTCTCACCCAATCAATGAGATATCACTCATTCACTCTGTGTGTGTCTACTCCTCTCACTTGGGTTGCCTTTTATAACCTTGAGTTTACCATAAATCCAAAACTCTAGATCTCCAAAGTGATCAAGGGCTAAGATTAAATCTCACCTTCACTTTAGATCTAAAGGCTAGGATTTAATTTAATTACAAATGGATAAAACTTAGACATTTAATTAAATTAAACTCACATTAATTACAAAAGTATATTCACTTTATTAATCACTTAATTAGAGTGAATCTCCTAAGTCATGAGAGATATTAAGGACGACTCCCAGGTGTTAGACACAAGCCAACATGGAAGTACATGTCCGATGCTACATACATCAACACTTTCTCTTAGCGAGGAAGGTACTTCCACCACCTGAAGGTGGCTCCGTCTTCGCTATCATATCTGCTACCATGGTTGTCTCCAATCCACTTGATCGGCTTCTCCCTATGAACAGAAGGCTATTAGTGACACCTCATTCGGACCCTTCTTCGAAGACTTGCTGCCTTTGAACATGCTCCAAGAAGCCTCCTTGTTCTCTGCCACTCTATTGCTTGCCATTGCTCGCATAGGCTAGCCCTTTGGCCTATACAAGTTGCTCTCTCTAACTCCAAGAACCATTGTTGTGTCTGAGCTAGATCCTCTGTGCTTGATCAACGTCTGTCCATCCTGGAATGCTACGTCAAATCCTTTATTCTCAATCATTGAGACTGAGGGCAAACTTTTCCTAAGTTCTAGCACCCATAGCACATTCATCACTCTCAACGTGCCTCCTGACTCCATCTAGAATGGCACTGTACCAGATCCCTTTACTGCATGTTGGGTGCCCACACCAAGTTCCACATGCACATCTGAGCCCGACTCTGTGAAGCTCTTGAACAACTCTCGTGCTGCTATCATATAATATGTGGCTCCACTATCTAGTATCCATGCACCAGCTGATATGGTGCCCGAGGAAAGATGGTTCAAACTTCTTGGCAAACTCATCCACTTGAGCCTTTGTCAACGTAGGTACCTCTAGTTGCGTCTTGTTTCCACCCTTCATCTTGTTTAGACATTGACCTACATAATGCCCAAACTTGTGACATACAAAGCACTTGAATTTGTTCATGTATTTCTTCTTTTTCGTCTTGAGAGGTAGACTCTCCACTAACAGTCTTCTTGAACTTTCCCTTCTTTGCTTGGTTGGCAAGAGCAAGGTTCTCATCATTAATATTGTATCAACCTCCATTTAGATCTTCATCTCGAAGTTCTTCCTGAACAAAGTCATCCCACAACCTTGTCCAATCATGGAGCTTCTCACATGCCATGATCCCTTTGATGAACGATGTCCACTGCTTTGTAAAGCCTTTGAGTGTCATCCTCACCAATTTTGAATCATCCATTGTCTCCTCGATTGTAACCAGCTCATCTCAAACTATCGGATCTGAGTGAGAGAGGTTGTCACCGTGTTTGATCTTGTCATCTTTGTGTCTATGAGCTTCTCTCTCATCACCATTTTGCAACTCTTGTTTTTACTCTGAAATAAACCCTTCAGAGCCTCCCACATGTCCCTTGCAGTGTTCTTTCCAGATAAATGAGGGATCAAATGATCCTTTACTCCATCTAGAATTATGCACATGGCTTTCATTTCCTTCTCATTATAGATGACCAACTCTATTGTATATGTTGGAGTGATCAGAGTATTAGCAAATTCTCAAATCTCGTTCTCCATCAACACCAACATGATTCTCTCCTTCCAAGGACTGTAGTTGAAAACCCCATCCAACTTATCCTCAAACCGCAATCCAGTTGCAACCATCTCTATATCAAGAAATACAAACTACTGAAAAAATCAAATCTGTTGCTCAGACTCACTGCCCGCTACCCGGACCTGCTGCCTGAGGCTGCCCGAATCTCTGTCGACTATCTGGATCTCTATATTGGCCCTGCGGCCCCTGTTGGGTGGCTTTGTAATCTTTGTTGCTTCTCCCTAGACCTACGCTGGTGTATTTGGCGATTAGTGGTTGCAGCTCTATTGGCAGGTGCTAACTATAGTTGCTACCTCTCCATGCCTCGTGATTCTCCACCGACCGACTACTCAACTCCACGTCGCCTTGTACATCGACCTTCACCCAACGTTCGCACTCCTCTGTAAATCTCGTGCAACTAGTTGCTGTGGTGGTTGGCCCGTCAGTTGGTTGTTGCGACGGCTCAGTTCGCAGCTTCCCTTTACCTCTAGCGGTTGTGGCTGCCACTTCTCTGTAACCCGAGCTGCCTCTTGACCCCGCGCAATTCCCTCTGTCGCGATTTAACCTACAGTCTGAACTGCCTCTCGACCCCGCACAACTCCCTCTTCCGCGATTTCACCTACAACCCGCACTCGTCCAGCACCTGCGTCGTCTCTCCCAACTCACGCGTGCACTCTTCGCCCATCTCTTCTTGCCTACTCGACCCGTGGCCAATTCCTCTTCCGGCATGTCAACTACAGCACTACTCAACAACCTCACGCTCCATGCCCGCAGATCTCAGCTCGCGATCCACACCCAACGACGTATGTACAACATACGACAGCTCTGTTGCACAATCGTACGATCTGTACAATGGTTGTATGGTTGGTTCTCCTTTTTTTTAATAATTCAACCTCGTAGATCTGCAGAAAAAATAAATATCCTGCACTACAAAATCACTTTTCGGTGCAATTGGTTTTCTTCTTCAGAACCGTAGCTCTGATACCATGTTAAATTATTCTTAACCCAACACCAACAATTACTTCCAAATAAATCACTTATTGAATAAAAGCACAGTTGAGTTATTAACCAAACATTACAATGGAAGAATAAATAATGAAACCATACACATTACACACAAGATTTTTGGGTAAATTACCCCAAGTAAAACCACGAAAGGAAAACCAATACTTGTGTTGATTTTATTAAGATAAAATACTAGGCTCTCGTCCTAGGTTAATGGCCCACCTGAGGAAAATAAAATGCAACAATAGCCTAGCCTATCAAACTTGGTTGCTACTCCTTTGTTGCCCCTTTGCTCCTTTCCTCGGCCTCTGCCCCTGCACACTTGGATAAAATGTTCTTCTCACTAAATCAATGAGATATCACTCACTCAATGTGTGTGTCTACTCCTCTCACTTAGGCTACCTTTTATAACCTTAAGTTTACCCTAAATCCAAAACCCTAGATCTCCAAAGTGATCAAGGGATGAGATTAAATCTCACCTTAACTTTAGATCTAATGGCTAGGATTTAATTTAATTGCTAATGCCAAAAACTTAGGCATTTAATTAAATTAAACTCACATTAATTACAAAAGTATATTCACTTTATTAATCACTTAATTAAAGCGAATCTCCTAAAGTCCTGAGAGGTATTAAGGACGACTCCCACGTGTAAGACACAAACCGATGTGGAAGTACCTGTCCAATGCTACATACATCAACAAGTTCGAGAAGCAAAAGCTCAGTGAAATTAGACCAGTGTTGATTGGGTGTTGCTAGGACAGCAATAGTTTTAGGGGGGGAGGATGTAAGGCCTTCTCCCTCATAAGGCAATAAGCACCCCTACCTTATCAATTCATGCATGTGTGATAGACTAAGGCAGAAGGTAGCAGGGAGAGACAATGTGTGCCAAACGTTAAACAACTTGGTGAATTGTTTAGCATGGAAAGAGTTGCCTTTATATAGACTTCAGATGCCTCATGTTGTAATGCACAAATCGATTCAAGCGTGGACCAATTGCGCTGAGTGTTCCAAGCCTTGGAGGACTTTGAGGAGTCAATTGCACTTTGATAGAGTGTATTGCATGTTTGGGTCCATGTGGGTGTAGGGCACAATGAAAGGCACCTTTGAAGGAGACGACAAGGCACCTCCCACCTATATAAAGAGGACACAAGCATTGTGCAAAGGCGAATCATGGATGCAAGAGTGAACAAGGAGTTTTGAGGTGTTAAGTCTAGGCTTTGGCACAATGAACGACACGGGTGGTGGCAATGTGCTCTATTGAAGAGACGAGATCAACAAGAGACAAACCCGCATGCGCTTTAAGGATTAGATTATGCAAGTGTTGTGGCAATAGGCACTCGTGCCTTGGATCATTTGTACTTCTATAAATGAGTCATGGGCAATGATCGGACTTCCTTCTTGTATTCTTGTGCCATTCTTCATAATAATAAGTTAAGGAATCCACCTTGGGTGCCACCCATACTATGTGGTCTCTTTGCTTTATGAATGTTGTTGTTCCTTGCAATGTTTTTTTGGCTAAGTATTGATGAATATTGGCCAAATTTTAAAAGTATTGTTGGGATGCTTTAAGGCCACAGTTGGACATGTGCCTAGTTGTTAGAGAACTTAGTTGCAGATCTAGCAAGTTGTAACTTAGGACATAGTTATTGTTCCTTCTAATGTTTTGTTTGGCTAAGTATTGATGAATATTGGCTAGGTGTTAAAACTAAAAGTATTGTTGGGATGCTTTAAGGCCACAGTTGGACATGTGCCTAGTTGCTAGAGAACTTGGTTGCAGAACTTAGTTCCATATCTAACAAGTTGTAGTTTAGGGTGTAGTCTGGTTGCAGTAGGTGTAGGTTGATCAAACCCTTGTGGCCAAGACAAATCAGTGCCGCAGGACAAGGGGTGCTGAAAAGAAAAATTCCGGGCAAGACACTTAGGTCCATGGCAATACCTCTCTTTGAGTAAGTGTACCATGATATGCTCTCATTCTTGGAATACCTTTTCCCTCCTATGCACATCTGCTCTTGCATGTGCTTCACAAAATCTTCAGTGTCTTGACTAACACACGTCCCTACAAGAAGGTCAATTAGATCCTCAATTCCTTTGGGATTTTCTCCATGAAATCTGAAAAGGAGATTTTCCTGTAAACCTGCTAATGCTGGAATTAAAAGGAAACTCAACCCTTGCTAAAACTATAAATCCCATTGCCTGGGGTTGTCACCAACTAGATTCTGCATAAGGTTGCCCAAACTTCTATATAATACCTCTGTTTGACCATCCGTATGGGGGTGGTTCACTGAACTATATTGCAGCCTGCTATCCAATTTCATCCAGTGTTCACCAAAACTGACTTAGAAAGTTGGCATCCCTGTAACTGGTTATCATTTTTAGAATACCATGCAACTGCACCAATTCTGAACTAGCATTGGCTATTTACTCTGTTTACTAAACTGCAATTTATCATCTCCCTTGTTATCTGTCATTACCAGCTCTTGTGTGAGTCATTAGACAGTTCACTTTGAGCAAAGATTTCGAAAGGCTGATTTATTGGAGGTGAATTTGAATCGGTATATAGACAGAGTAGTTTCTGCACCAGATAATTAATCAAATCGGCTCTCTCCTGCCAAAGAGCTAATGTAAAGAAAAGGTCACACCAATAGGTCACGCATTCTCATAAGATGGATTCCTGTTGAGTATGTGTATTAGTGTTATAGAATACATGAAAAAACAGAAAACGAATAGATCACATTGGAAGAAGATTCCAAAAGTTAAACACGACACTGCTTAAACCGGATGCAGGCATAAAGGCTGCAATAAGAATAAACACTAATAATTGCTTCTAGTTACATTAATATGGAAGTTGCATTAGAAATCTTGAATTGATAGCCTAAAATACACACAAAAATACGACCATTTAATAATTACCTCTAATGCATATCTGAAAACATGGACCTCAAAATATTCTAAGAACCCAAGTTAAAAGCTCCAAATGAAAATTCATTTGGACTTTTTAGGAAACAGCACATGCATTTTAAATTGATTTATACTTGGATTGAAGAGTTTTCCCTAATCGCCCTAATCGCCCCCTTCGCCCTCGGTCATCAGGACCAGGAGATTTTGACGTCATCCTCATTTCTCTCTCTTTCTTGATCAGCACTGAGATGTCCAGTCTCGGACTCTCACTTTGTATCACTACAACTATGACACTATTATGTATCTTTTGGGTTCGGTTTTAGTTAGACCTGTTGATTAGCTTAGCTAGACACTTATCTAGGCTGCCCTTTTTCTTTCGCTTTCGTTAGCTTACTTTCAGCATTACCCAGGAGCTGCTTTTGCACATTGTATTCTCACTGGATGTATCTTTTAGTCCCATTGACCTACCTTTGTGGTCATTTGTTGGACATTAATAAAATTATCTTATCTTATCTTATCTGATTAAACATATCATCCACAAATAATCCAAAATCTGTTGACCAATGCCATAATAAGGTACCAGCCTCGTCGCAGTTTGCCATTGAAAACAACTACCTTACAGTTTTGAACCCTTTATGAGCATCATAATTCCAAGACAACTTGAACTTATCTACCCAAACATTTTCATTATAAAGCACAAGTTCCACCCCATTCTGGGTTATTCCTGACTTACTAAGCTAATGTGTTTATGAGAAAAGGCTGTAACACAGCTAGGGTTTTGAACCAAGAGCTTGGGTAACAATCTTCTGCAGTATCAACCCTTTGTACATAGACCAAGAATCACGGTTCAAACTGAAATTACTGCAGGCAATATTAGCAAACAATTCAGTGAGCAATTTTTTATTTTGTACCATAGTAGATGGCGGATGCATATAGACCAAATAAAGTCAGGGTCGCATCACTTTGAGGAGCTTCTCAAATTTCTCAGGCCTCTTTTGGTGGGAAATTTATGGAATTTTAAGAATAACAGTGGAGTCGTGGTTATTTTCTTGGCAGATATGTACACTGTCTTGCAAGAAGAAATGCTCCAGCGGACCTAAAACTGAAAAAAAATATATATTTCATTTTTTGTTAGTTTTCTATACATGTTACATATAACTCCTGAACTGTGGGCACAATTAACAACTCCACTGTTGACCCAAGGGGTTAGCTCGACCAGTTGTCGCCAATGTTGTTGGGCATCTGGCTAGTTCAGCAGGTGCCTGGTCTGAATCCCTCTGGGTGAGGTGCACTAGTCTATGCCGACAGGTTTACTAGGAATGCCAACCACAATTGTAAGGAAGCGTCCCTTGGATTTCCCTGCAAGGTTTTGCTTCAAAAAAATTTAAGAGCTCTGTCCCACTGTGGGCTGAAATTGACCTCTGAACTTCAGCTTTTTTGGAGGAATTGCAGCAAGGACATTCATTCAGGAAGACATATAGGAATTGCAACGAGGACATTGGCAACTTGAGAAGCATCTGCCAAAAACACATAATGCATGTTCATTAAACCAATCCAGACTTCCCATTACAAGATGAACTGTTGAAGAAAACAACATCCATAAGCAAATACACGAAAACAACATCCATAAACAAATACACCTGCCATTGCTGACAGGAATTTGGCCAGAGAGGAGGTAGAACACACAAAAACAATGAAAAGGCCTTCTAATCTTTGTTTTTTTTTAACTTCTCTGAAATTTTCCAATTTAAAACAAATTCAATCATCATTCAGTAGAAACCATAAGCATGTCCATATTGTCTAAAGGTGGCACCAATGACACAAAAGGAAGACGGGGATATGAAATTGTAATTTAGTAAGCTTGCATTTAAAAAAAAATCACAAAGAAAACCACAAGCAATTGGGCTCATAAAGCACACAAGTACCTCTAAGCAATGTTAGTAGTGGAGTGAGCGAGGATGCAATCAGATCAAGCTAGGGACTTGCACCCCAAAGGCAGCTTCCTAATTGGCAAAGCGTTTTAGTGCATGCAGTACTTCATAAACAACCCATGTATCACAATTGTTATCAATTTGGGATTATTACTCAACTGAATTTAATCAAAATGGAGAATCAAAGCATTTGGATATGATTACTGCATGCCCTTGGATGAAAAGTAGAAAACTCCCTCCCAAATGTGCTTAGTGAAGCTATTATATCATCTCATTCATGTAGGACATTCCAAGTATCTTACCCGAAAAGGCATTTTTCAAATATTCTGAATAAAAGGCTCAATTTCTCTTCAAAGGCACCAGCTGTAACACTCTCTTGGTAAAGTGCATAAAAAATACAGAGCAACAATGAAAACAACTTCAACTGCCTGGACATCATATATTTGATATGGAGGACTTAGCCTTTTTGTTTGAGTGTGATTTTATCACCCAAGCTCAAAGCAATGCCCTGGGTTTTGCTTCTTATTCTGATAAAGCCACTCAGCTTGTCATCAGGTTGTTTCTCAATGCTAACATTTACCAGTGCATCTTCACCAAAGACACTCTTGGCATACAGATTTGCAGCTAGAAATCCACAATCTCCATCCAGTGCAGACCTAAATTCAAATAACAAAAGTCAAAATCAATCACATCTGCAGTGTCATATCTAGCTTGGGTCACTAACCATTCAGCGATGTTAAGGTGACCCATAGGAACATATAAGTAACTATAAAATTCGAAATACTTACAAGGGTGTGAGGCATTTCATGTTAGTTGAGTTCACAATATGGTTTAGAAACTCCTTTTCATCCTGAATTGTTGTATTAACAGCCACCTATCACGATGGAAACAGATCACAGTTAGAAAGCACTGGGGTAAAAAAATACAGTGATAAGGTTATTCTATAAATGGCTATAACAGAAACTTAGATCAATGTTATTATTTTGTATGGTTACATAAATGATAAATCTCTATGCCCCTACAAGAAAATATTTGGATTTACCTTGTTCTCCCATTCAAACTCAGCCCACATGTTCCTAAAAGCAACATCGGGACAAGTTGCTGGAGAGATGTAATCCATGATATCTATGTGTATATCATTCAGAACAACTACATTGCGATCCAGCACACTAGTAGTCTCATAAACAATGTTGCCAAATATCACACCAGTTTCTGTTGAAGAAACCTTTACATTAGCTTTTATCTGCTTGCTTGATTCTGGTGCTAGAGTATAATTTTGTGGGCGTTCTACCAGTTTAAGATCACCCATGGTAGCCAATTCCAAGCAAAGATTCTGCAGTGTCTCCTTTGTGCGGTTTATCACTGTAACATCAAGGACAATATCATATTGATGAACTGTAACATATGCTTCTGCATATACCGAATCACTGAAGCCCGTAAGTTGTAGAACCCGATTCAATTTATTCATACTGTCCCCATCCTTCATAAATCCTCCAGTAGCACGCTTCAAATCATCTTCCACCTCATCTTCTAGCTCCAGCTGACTCATACCCTAACAACCAACAAAAATCACTTTGTCTACAAGTTGCACATGACTCGACTTTCTTAAGAAACAAAGAATATATTATACTTCCAGTGGGAACAGCACATTAAAGAACAATCAAGGAATCTTATATTACAGAAGAGAGCTAAATTGCTACACCGTGATGGTTCTCTTCCTAGCAACACATGAGTAAGCACATGCATAGACAGACAATCAGAAAGTGACATATAATGCCAAAACTGCACTATGCAAAACAGCAAACCAAAAGTAAAGGGAGTAGCCAAGATCTATACCTTCCTGCTCTTGTTGCAAGCTTAATGCCTAATTGTTGTAGTGCTATCACCTCAAGACTCAGTTGTTGCTATGCCGCTAGACAATGGTACTCACTGCCTCGGTTTTGAGCTCAAACCATTAGACTGAGGACATTTAGGTTAAGGGATGGATTTGAAAGTCACTGAGAGGCATAAGAATTCCCAGTAAGTCCATAATAGGCTTATGAATACTATAGTAAAACTTAAATAGGCATTTGACTTGCAGATCAATACTTGAAACTTGAAAGACAAGTCTTTCATTTACATGGTTGGATGTAGATTGGGTGTGTTGATCATATATGGATCCATTTGCAGACCCAGTCCAAACTACCTTTTCCCATATGTCCCTCCCTTGTAACAAATAGAGGTTGTTTGATTGTGTTTCCTTGTGTATAGATAGTATGTTCCAACGGGTGCTTGTTGAGAGATTGATTGTGTTCGAAAGTAATGGCCATGATCTTGATGTTGGTGAATTATTCGTAGACATTATTCAAATTTGTGACTTAACAGACATACCTTGGCAATCACTACACTTGCATGTAGAGATGTTAGTACTAGGGGTAAACGTTTGGATAGACTCTTGTAGATGGTAAAATTTAAAAGTATATTGCACTTTATCCAATAGCATCACAATGAGTACAGGCTAATAGCATGTGCTATGCAGGTCAATAATTTAGTTGCCACGCATGTAAAAGATTTCAGAATGTTGAAGGAATCATGGCAATTAATCCTTGATCTACTAGAACAATCAAGATTCAAAATAGAAACTTTTTTGAAGGACTTTGATTGCATATCTACCGTAAGAGAAAAATTCTATGATAATGGCATCTTGGGGAACAACTTAGAATTATCTAGGACTATAGGAATTCGTTCACTCCCTATATGTTTAACATTTTATAACCTACCTATAAGTTTAGCATTTTATAAAACAGAATTCAGAGTAATGCTTAAAAGTTAAAGGTCCCCAAATTGTCAAAATAAAGTTAAAAGAAACAATAACCCATCAGCAAGTTCTAAGCAATGTTCAGGAAGCTGCCATTTTCTAAACAATCTAAAAATCAATACGGCCCCAGGTGTGATGCTATTAAACCAAGTTCTAAAATCCATTTCCGAATATTCCACCCATATGAAGTAGTTTATTTTATTATTATATCTATTTTTTTAAATTATAATAATTAATGCTCATTTTTTTATTTTCTTTTTTACATTACAGACCTCAACTTTTTCTATTTTGGTTTATAATTGTTACACACTCAACGGTACACATCTCATCCATACTGGGCTGTAGAGTGCAGCAAGAGAAACAAGAATATAATTCTCTCAGTGCAACAAAGAATATACTATACTTCCAGTCAGAACAGCACATTAAGGAACAACAATCAGGGCATTTTACATTACGGCAGAGAGCTAAATTGTTATACTGTGATGGTTGTCTTCATAACAACACATAGGCAAGCACATGCATAGACCAATAAAATAAGATAATGTAGAATTTTAATGTAGCATGCACTATATTCTGTCATACACTTAGCAACCTAGAGATCACTGTCATCTATGAACTCTGAAATGTATAAACCCACATTCAGAAAATATTATGAACAGAAATACACATTGCCAAGCACTTTTGCAGCGGAATAAACATAATGAACAGCAACCACACATCCATGTAATACTCAAAAATTTAGGCAACCAGCCAAGGAAAACCCCAATGTGGGGAAAGCCAAAGAGAGAGAGATTTTATTACCTTCAGGACAGTATATCAGCAGCAAAATTACATTTGGCAGCCAAGAGAATTACTTACAAACACAATCTGTCCCACAAACTTGCTGCCTAGAAAATCGTGCCAAATCCGTATAGTTGTACTGCCTTGATGAAATCAGCACCTCGATTTCTGTGCCCACAACAGGCTGTTGTACCTTCCCTCCTGTACGACCAACCTCCAACAGAAAATTAACCAAAAGCTGCCTCAATTTCCGTGCCCAAACTTGTTACTGTACAGTCTGTCTTCAGCAATAAATCACAGCTGCTCCTAAACAGAAATTTCTCCTTGTGAAATGTGCCCAATCTCCCTTGTAATCCGTGTCAAAAATTTGTTGCTCACTTTCCTCTCAAGCTCTCTCTCAATCTCTTCTTCTCTTGTGTCTTGCACACTACCCAATGCATTCTCTTATAATTTGAAAGTGACCTTTCACCTTCCAAGTGTCTTTTCACCTTCCCCATCCCTAAATCCAAAGGCCAAGATCTAATCTTGCCTTTACATGATCAAGGGACGTGATTCATTCCCTCCTAAATATATCACTTAAAATATTAAAGTACAATTTCACTTTATAACATAAGTGCACTTTATGAAGTAAAGTCACTTTAATATTAGAAGGTACACTTTATTAAAAAGTCACTTTAATAAAAGAACCAATTTATTACAACTTTATAAAAACCCATTACAAAGTCAAGTGCCTAGTAGTGTAAATGCAAGGTTACTTCTGCATACAAAACAAAACATGCAGAGTACCTCCCGAGCTATAAAAGCTAATACTCCCTCTTAACAAGGGATGTACTCGTGCCATCACCATCATCCAGTCCCATCACACTATTCGCAGTAGGAGCTCCCTCTAAACCTGGAGCCAACCTCAACACCTGCACAAAACTCGAACCAGAAGACATCCTCCTGACAGCTACCCTGAACCCTGAGCTCCTAGGAGAATCCACTCCACCCTGAGATTTTGTTCGATCACACCAACTGAGCCTCTTGTCGGTGCTCAGAAGAGACTCTCTCTCTTCCCTCGGAATGCAACATTGAATCCTTGGGCCCACCGAGTCTCAGGAGCCTCCTGCTCCTCATCCGACACTGAATCATAACCTGAAGGTTGTCCTCGTAACATGTACAACCTATCCATCCGATCACCAATCAGCCATGTGATTCAACCGGATCCACTCCCTCCCTGTAGATAAATACATGTCTCCTCTTGAACAATGTACAATATCTAGCATCTTCCAAGGCTGAGACCGAGAGCAGGTTAACCCTCAACCCTGGAACAAACAGAACTCCATCAACCTCCAACAGTCCTCCATGCTCGAGTTGGAATCTAACCCTTCCAACTCCATGTACAACTCGTGCCATACCTCCTTCACTCTCCACCAGCCGGTCAGGACCTGTCTCTGTGATAATACGAAATGCTCGTCAGATTCCCGTCATGTAACAAGAGGCTCCACTGTCAACAATCCACCTGTTATCACCCCCAAATCCACCACTACTGACACTAGATACTAGAGTAACCAAAGAAAATTCCATATCAAACTTGGATGTAAAGTCCTCCATAGTTGTTGTAGCAACTGTATCAGGCCCCTCATGTTTCGTCTTCTTCTTCATCCTCTCAGGACACTGAGAAGCATGGTGCCCCAACTGGTTACAACAGTAACATCTGACTTTACTCAAGTCCCTCCCAGAATTTCCTTTCTTCATCCCCTTGCCCTTAGCAGCAAGAGCAACATTCTCTTCATTGCCTCCATCTCCCTTCTGTCCACTGCTCTGAGATCCTTTCTGGATCTCCTCCTGAGGGAAATTGTCCCGCAGTCTGCTCCAATCTGGAAGATTCTCATGACCCAACCCACCACACACTTCACGAAGACTTCTCATTCCTTGGTGAAGCCTTTCAGGGCTATCCTCACCAACTCTGAATCCGAAATGACCTCCCCAACTGCAGTTAGCTCATCTTTCACTTGAGCTACCCTGGTAAGATAAGAAGACACACTCTCCCCCTTACCCATCTTAGTATCATGCAGTTTATCCTTCAAGGCCATCTTCCAGTTTTCATTATTCACCTCGTACAAGTTTTTCAGTGCATCCCACATCTCTTTGGTTGTCTTCTTCTCAGCCAAGTGTGGGATAAGGTGGTCCTTCACCCCATCTAGAATAATCCTCTGAGCTTTGGCCTCCTTTACCTCATGTAAATCCAAAGTTATAGGGTTTGTTGTGAGAGCAACAACTATGGTGCTAACAAAGCTCCAAATTTTGTTCTCCCTAAGAATAGCTGACATCCTGACTTTCCATTGCAAATAGTTGGAAGTCCCATCCAACCGGTCCTCATACCTGATGCAAACAACCATCTCCCTGTCAATTGTTCAATGGAAAACAAGCAATCAAGTTTCCCCCCTTCAAAACTAGCCCAAAAATAACACTGCTCACTGTACCTTAGAGCCCAAGCTCTGATACCATGTAGAAATTTAATGACAAAATCAGCATGCACTATATTTTGTCATACACTTAGCAACCTAGAGATAACTGTCATCTATGAACTCTCAAATGTATATACCCACATTCAGAAAATATTATGAGCAGAAATATACATGGCCAAACACTTTTGTAGTGGAATAAAAACAATGAACAGCAATCACACATCCATGTAATACTCAGAAATTTAGGCAACCAGCCAGGGAAAACCCCAATGTGGGGAAACCCAAAGAGAGAGAGAGAGAGAGATTTTATTAGCTTCAGAAAAGTATATCAACAGCAAAATTACATTTAGCAGCCAAGAGAATCACTTACAAACACAATTTGTCCCACAAACTTGCTACCTAGAAAATCGTGCCACATCCGTACAGTTGTATGGCCTTGCTGAAATCAGCACCTCAATTTTTGTGCCCACAACAAGTTGTTGTACCTTCCCTCCTGTACGACAGACCTCCAATAGAAAATTCACCAAAATCTGCCTCAAAAATCGTGCCCACACTTGCCTCGATTTCCGTGCCCAAACTTCTTGTACAATTTGTACGGATCCATACAGTACGATCAGTGTTCAGCAATAAATCATAGCTGCTCCTAAACAGAAATTTCTCCTTAGGAAATGTGCCCAATCTCCCTTGGAATCCATGCCAAAAATTTGTTGCTCACTTTCCTCTCTCGAGCTCTCTCTGAAATCTCTCTCAATCTCTTCTTCTCTTGTGTCTTACACACTACCCAATGCATTCTCTTATAATTCGAAAGTGACCTTTCACCTTCCAAGTGTCTTTTCACCTTCCCTATCCCTAAATCCAAAGGCCAAGATCTAATCTTGCCTTTACATGATCAAGGGACATGATTCATTCCCTCCAAAATAAATCACTTAACATATTAAAGTACAATTTCACTTTATAACATAAGTGCACTTTATGAAATAAAGTGACTTTAATATTAAAAGGTGTTGACCACCTATTTCGACTAGAGGGTCAACTCCATGTACCATGAAAATATGCACCATCAGGTGCTACCAAGTCAAAGACTTATTGGTTCTACAAGGCAGTTTTGGCCTTCAACACTTCTTTTTGTAATTGGAATTTTCGCTCCCCTACGTAGGATAATAATGTAATGGGTCTGCATGGATCATAGTTAGGTCAGTTGCCTTAGGACTTCAGCATTAGAGGAGTCCCTTTCACTGAGTGTTTTTTTTCCTCAAGTTATTAATTTGGCCTAACCAGCCTTATTAATTTCCCTCGAGTTTTTCACTCCCATAATAATTCTCCAAAGTGGTGAAAGGCGCTCTAATGGTCGAATCCTTTGGTAGCTAGTGTCTAGGAATATTGTAAATCAGTGTTACAAGAACCGAACCGAAACCGGTAAAACCGGTCAGTCCAACCGGTTATGAGTCTCCATCGGTCCGAACCACCCCATCAAACCGCCCCTGACCGGTCGGTTCTGTACCAGTTCCGTGAAGATGACCTGTGGCTGGAAAAGGTAGGGGGAATTTATATTTTTTTTATAAATTTAGGGTTGGGATTCACATTTTTTTTAAATTTAGGGTTTTTTTTTAAACTTTGCAAATTTGTGTATAATGGTTTGGATTCACATGGATACACATGAATATGTATTTGTTTTTCAAAATTTGAATATTTTATGTATTTTTAGTGACAGGTTTTTTGATCCAGTTTTTTCCGGTTCCGATTCGGTTCCGGTTTTTGGGGTCGATCGGTTCAATGACTAGTCTGGTTCTGGTAACTTTGTTGTAAATGACCATGTTAGACATCTCCTAGAGTCTTGCGAAATTCCGTCGAGTCTAGATAGTTTTTTTTTTATTTATTAAAATTGACCATTTAATGGTAATTTTAATTAATTTTTGATAAAAATTGTAAAAACTAGGTCCTCGGGATTTTGATAGGGGTATTTGTGCTCAAAAGAAATGGAATGAGACCCTCTACACCCTTGGACCAAGTTTCAGCTCAATTGGACAAGTTTTGCTAGGTGTTTGTCCATGAGGAGTCCAAGTTAGTCTAAGACAACAATTTAATTGTTGAAATTGACAAAGTCAAAATTGTCAAATTTTTGTAAAAATAGCAAAATGGTTAGAGAAAAGATGGGAGATGATACCTAAACCCTTAACTAAGCTTTCCTAACCCTATTCTAACCCTCATTCCCCCTTTTCTCCTAGCCACCACTACAACTTAATGGTGTTCCCCCTAGGGAAGTTGCACCCCCCTCCTTGAGAAAACTATAGAAAGTGAAAAATTAAAAGGAAGTGGGCCCTCTCTCCCCTAGTGCGCCCTCCTAGAGCCTCCACCTCACCCTTGTTGACTTTCCTTTGCTTGTCAACTCACACTCCACTCACATACCAAAACCCTAACCCTAGATGTGCGCCCCCCTCCTTGAGATGCTCAATATCTCTTGGTGATTGACACTTGGAGGAGATCCAAGAGGGGTAGCTCCTGTTCCCAAGTATAAATGAAGACCTCCCCTCCCTCATTTCGGACCAATTCTTTTGCTACTGTTACTATGCCCAAATTTCTTCCATCTATCCCATCTTTCTCTCTTGCTCATTCTTGCTCACTTCTTTTGGAGAGGAGCTTGTTGCAAGTATTTGCAACAACCACTTCCTTGGACTAATAGAAAAGCTTTGGAGGCCAATGATGTGTGGAGAGTCTTCTTTGTGCATCTAATCTTGGAGGTGGCTTGGTAATATTTCATTGTTTTGCATTCTATTTGCTTAGAGTAGAGATCTCAAGCAAAGTCTTTTGCTTGGGTAGGTTAGCAATAGTATTATTGTTGATCTATGTTTGAGTATATTGTTTATTTGCAAAGTATTTTGTAGATCTAACACATATGCTCACCCCTCTCTCTTTCTTGTAGCTTGCTAACAATTTTGCAGGTCATTTCTAATGTTGGGAAGGGCATTTTTAGATCTGGAAAATACCATTTTTCCAACCATTTTCACCTCTAAACATTTATGTTATTTATTTTTGCATTTGATTTTCATATTTTGGGTATACTAACACTTAGAATAGGTAATTTCAATACAATATACTTGCTGTAATTTTCTGCAGAAATTTTCTGTGTAAAAAGTAGAAATTTTTCTTAACATTTGTGTCACTTTTGCAATATTTCCAACAAGCTTTTGCTTGTTGGTTTTTTGCAGGTTAGTGACCGAGGAGGTTTCCAAGAGACCATTTAAGGCCACAAGAAGCTAGAGATCAGCCTCCCAAAGTTGGGTAACAAATACTCTATATTTCTCTTCTCTTCTACACATTGTAAGCAAGCCCAAGGGAGTCCCAAGGGCTTGCACTTCTCTATTGTAATTATTTTTCTGCAATTTTCTTTTACAAGTTCCCTACACCTTGGTGAGTGCTTCGCTAAGCCAACCCCCAATAACGTAAGGCTAGGATTTAGTTTTTATTTTCAGCAAGTTATTTTTTATTGTTTGCCCCACTTGTCATTACGACAAGGTTGAGAGGCCAGGCTTTACTTTCAAGTTTTATTTCCAAGTTCTTGGCACCCACTTGTGCACAAAACTGGAAGGCTTTGACCTCCATCTTGTGCACTTGTTGAGGTTGTTAGATTAGTTTTCATTTCAAGCATTTATTTTTCTCTTGTTTGCCTACACCTTGGTGAGTGTTTGGCTAAGCCAACCCCCAAAATCGTAAGGCTAGGCTAGTATATGGTATTTGTTTCTTTCATATGCTTAATGGTTTAAAATTATCTAGATCTAGAAGTAATCATCTTATGCTAGTATAGGCCCATGGAGGCATAACCTTTTTTGTGCTTATCTTGCTCTTTCTTTTTCATTGTAAGTCATATTTTACTTTTAAGCACTTTGCTTTCAAGTTACAATCTTTCAAGTACTTTCCTTTATGTCTTGTAATTTAATTTTATGAGCATTGTATAATCTTGTTATCTACTTTCAAGCATTTCAAGTTTCTTGCATTTTCCATTTAAGTACTTTACTTTCCAAGTTTTATCTTTTAAGTACTTTTTGCAAGCACACTTTCCTTCAAGCACTACGTTGTAATCACATTCAACTAATCTAACTTAACTCAATTTACCTTAGTCTCTTAGGGCCTAAAATCTACCTAGCTTAATAGGTCACCAACCACTGTCTCAACTTTGCCAACAAAAAGAGAACCTAAGGAAGAAGCAGGGGGTGCTAGACCAAGGATGGTCTCACGGCACTAGGTGTCCCCCTTGTGGAGTACTTTCGTTTTTGGATTGACATGTGGAGCTAGGGTGTGGCCTTATTTGCCTCACTTATTGAGCACCTAGCAATTCTTTTGGTACAAACGGGGAGAGTTCTTGGGTTGTCACTTAGTCTAGGATTCACACTTAACTTAACAACTTAATCAATCCTAATCAATCCACTTAACCTTGGGCAATCTACATTGATATCTTGATGGTTTATGCTTAAGTTACATATTGCAAGCACTTCACTTTTACATTTACATGCAATTTTACTTTGAGCATTTGTGGGTTTGACTAAGTAATCTAAAGTTGCGCATTAGCCCTTGGAGGCCTTTTTCCAACGCTTTAATTTTGAGTTCAAGTTGTACTTTGATGTGATTGGTCTCCTCCCTTTAAGTTGTGCATCCTTTGGAGGCTTTTTCATTGCTTGGAGCTTGTGGTTGTGTATGCCGGTGAAACTTCCCCTTGAGTTGCGCATCCTTTGGAGGCACTCTTGTTTGGGATAGTTGGCTTGATGTGTTGTGGTTGTATTTTCCTTTGAGTATCTTCTTTACCTGCACATTCAAGTTTCTTTACAAGTTAGTTGCAAGTTAGTTGTTTTATTTTGTATAATTTGTATCTATTGTATCTTCATTGTTGTATCTCTTAGTTACATGTTAACTTTGTAGATAGTTGTTCCTTTCATTCTTTTGTATCTAGTCTAATTTGTAGAATCTTGTGTCTAGTATTATTTTGTAAATTTGATTGTAATCTTTGTAAAACGAAACTCCCTTTAACATAGTTGACTGTGTTAGCTGTGCCATTGTTTTATTTTGTATAATTTGTATCTATTGCATCTTCATTGTTGTATCCTTTAGTTACATGTTACTTTTGTAGATAGTTATTCCTTTCATTCTTTGAATGAACGAATTTGTAGAATCTTGTGTCTAGTATTAGTTTTAAATTTTGATTGTAATCTTGTAAACGGTGTTCCCTTTTAAATATAGTTAACCCCTTTGTCCAATCTTTGTAGGCACCCAGTCTTAGCCTAATTTAGGGAAAGGGACCTTTGTATCTTTCATTGGCATTACTGTATCATGGTTTTTGCATATAGGCTAACCCCCTAAGCTAACCTTTTAATCAACTAAAATCAACTCCTAGAAATTAACTTTTAACTTCACATAGTAACTAGGGTCTACCTCCCTTGGCTTCCCGAGTAAGCCTAGACGGAAGAGGTTCAAGTCGAGGTGACAGTGGGCTTGAACCTAGGCATTGTGCCTCCAAGGACACACTAAGTGGATTGGACTTAGTCCACATTTGCAAGTGTGTATAAGGACAGCAACACCTTTGGCACCGTTGTCGAGGATAAGTCTTTTATCCTTGGTCAAAACGACTTAACTAATTTATTCTTTAAAAACTAAGTAATAAACTTTAGTCCTTGAAATTATTTAACTTGGATTGGTTTATTTTTGTTTGTTTTCTCTTCAAGTGGTGACTCCATTGAACAAATCTTTGAAGTATACTACTAGGAGCACTTCACAAGGAGTGACTTATTCTTTTCCTGAACCTGAAAAGGTTTATAGGAGGAGATTAAATCGCCTTGCTCCTAGAAGGCTACTTGAAAGTCTTGGAGAAGAAACACTCATTGATATCCAATTTTTGTTGGAAACTAATAATCAACCAATTGTTAATACTCCAACTAATAATCCTAATGTAATCATGAGTGCCTTTTTGAGACCTTTGAATTTTGCAGCCATCGAAGAGACTCCTCACGCAATTCCTGATAAAGCTATTGAGAAGTTGCCTTGTTTTTAGGGGAACAATGCTATTAGTGCACGCTCTCATGTCCTAAATTTTGATCTGTGTGTGTTGAAGTATTGTCAAGGTCATGATGAAGAGGATGTTAAGATGACATTATTTGTCTATTCCTTAGAAGGGGATGTTGCAGAGTGGTTTTCAGAGTTTGATCCCAACAAATTTAGCACCCTTGTTGAGATAGTAAAAGCTTTCAAGGAAAGGTGGAGTGATCAAAGAGGAAATAGATTTTTACTAGCTGCCCTTGGCTCAAGTCAGAAAAAGGAAAACGAAACTATGGATGAATTTAACAAAAAATTCAATGACTTGGTGAAAAGTCTCCCCGCAAACATTAAGTCTTCAGATACTGCAATTTTAATCTATTACATGGAGGCCTTTGAGGGAGAAATGAGGTATCAGGTAAGGGATAAGGATCCTCAAAATCTTAAGGATGCACAAACTTTTGCTGTGAGGATTGATAAGAATATGCAGGATGCTAGGAAGTCCAACATTCCTGGTTTTTCTAGAGCTTCTTCTTCCAAGAATGTTGAGGAGAAGAAGGAAAGTAGAGGGTCAAGAGTCATCTAGTGATGGAATTAAGGAATTGACCCAATTAATTAAGCAAATGGAAGTAAACCATGGCAATTAGATAAATGCTTTGCAAAATAGGTTGATCAATATGGAGAGGGCACCAGCTAATAGATCTCATCATAAGCCAAATGATAAATGGTCTAAGAGAACTCCTCCACATGATCAAAGGCCACCTAATCCTTTTGAATCCACCAACTTGGTAGACCATCAAGCTATACCTTATTGTAGGCCTTGTGGTGAGTTTCATGAGGAAACAACTTGTCCAATTTTTCTTGAGGGTTGTGATGAAGATGACTATGGTAATCAAGGAAGTGAACAAGTTAATATGTGTGGTAAGAAATATAATGTTGGGATGTATGATTGGATGGATTTTGCTGAAAGTGGTAGTAGTGCAAGTTTCATGAATAGTGTTGTTAATAAGGCGACTGAAAAATTTGGGCCTAAGCCCACACCCCAACAAGTTTCAGAGATGGCTAGGTATAGAGGCATTACCTACCAAAGGAATGGGAGCAAAAATCAAGATAAAAATCAAGCAAATATTCCCAAGGTAGCTCCATCTCCTCCTAAGTCAAATGTGCATGCTAACTCAGATTTGAATATTGACTTAGGTGGATGGTTAAGTAATGCCAAAATGTTGGTTCTTGTTTCACAAATCATGAATATCCCTTCTCAGAGGGAAAAGTTACTTGAAGCTATAGAAGACCCTCCTCAAGGTATTGTTGATAGACAACCAACAATAGCTTACCAAGACACACCAGTAATTTTGCAGAATTGGGATAGGGGAAATGAAATGAATCATCCTTTTTTCCTTTCTCTACTTGTGAACAATAAAATGCTTCATAATTGCATGCGTGACTCAGGGGCTAGTTCAAATGTTATGACTAAGAAGGTAATGGAGCAATTAAACTTAAGGATATCTAGAATTTACCATAACATTTGTGCCATGGATAGTAAAATGATTAAAGTGCATGGATTAATCAAAAGTTTACAAGTACACTTGGTTGTGTTTCCAGACATCATGTTTGAGATGGATATTGTTGTAATAGATGTGCTTGATGCTTGGGGAATGTTGCTTTCTAGGAAGGCAGCTACAGATCTAGGGGGTAACTTACAAATGGATTTAACCTATGCTACCATCCCTACCCCAGATGGAAATACTTTCAAGTTGAATAGAGAATTGGAAAGGAGGTATCATGTCGAGGACCCAAGAAATCCTAAAAATGAGTTAAAATATAGAGAGGATGATCTTGGTAATTATGTTATTTTGTCTAACTCTATTGTGCCTTTAGAAGAGGAAATTAAAGATGATAGGTTGATGAAGTTTGGTATATGAATTTCGATGGTGCTTTTTCTAGAGCTAGAAAAGGTGCTGGAATAGTTCAATCTCCAAATGGTCAAGAATTTAAGTTTGCTTATACACTGGAGTTTGATGCTACTAATAATATGGTTGAGTATGAGGCTTTGTTGCTTGGTTTGGAGGTTTGCAAAGATATGGGTGTCAAATGTTTAAATGTCAAGGGAGACTCAAATTTAGTCATTCAACAACTTAAGAATAAGTTTGTTAGCAAGTCGGAAAGATTAAAGAAATATTAGAATGCAATATGGGATGCCATTGAGGATCTTGATGCTTTGAATCTTATTACTATTCCTAGGGAACAAAATTCTAAAGTTGATGAACTTGTTGTAGCTGCTTCCACACTTCAACTTTCTAGTGAGTTGATTAAAGAGAATATTTTTGTGGAAGTAATCTTTAGACCCTCAGTTTCAGATAATATGGATCATTGGCAAAAAATTTATGACGATAAACAAGTTATTAGATTCTTGACTCAAATACATGAGTTTTCTAATTTTAATGTCAATGAAAAAGAGGAGGGTTGTAACTATACAGAAAATGACAATAAGACTAATCCAGTTCCTAGGCGCCTTATTGCCCAGAAAAAAGATGGTCACAAGCGTAAGGAAGAGACAAATGAAAAACCATGTGACCACTTGGAGGTCAACATAGGAAGTGAAAAAGAGCCTAGGATGGTGAAAGTTGGTAAAAGCACCCCTATAGAAGAAAGAAATGAAATTGTCAAATTATTAAAGGAATATAGAGATGTTTTGGCTTTCACTTATGATGAACTCAAGGTCTATAGGGAGGATGTGATTCAGCATGTGATTCCTTTAAAGGAAGAGACTAAACCCTTTAGACAGAAATTGAGGCAGATTAACCCCAAGTTAGCTCATTTGGTCATGTTATCCACCAAGTTGCACTAGTTGGATTTGTTGATGAGTCGTCAAAGATTGAGCAATCAGATGTTCATATTTTAGTATTCACATATTCAGCAGGTCTTTTTAAAGACCACCTTTTTCCGCATTTCCATCCCTTCGGGGCATTGTAATAAATGACTTGAGCATGAAAGTTGTAAAAGACTATTGGCCACCTAAGACCTGGGTACGAGCATGTACTCTAGAGTGTTTTTTTACTTGTTAATTATTTTTTGCCTGCCTTAGTGGGCGATTAATAATTTATAAGTTTTTTCACTCAAGACTGACTCCAAAGCTGGAGTATGTGCTGGTGGTTAGGCATTGGCATAGCATAACCAATGTCTAATGTCTAAATGTATATGAGTTCATGCTAGGTCATGTCTATTGAGTCATATGGAAATTGCGCTAAGTCCCGATAGGTTTTTTTTAATGTTTTAGTGAAATAATAAATTTCCCGCAAAACAGAAATTTTTTAATGTAAAGTCAATAAATTGTAAAAATATGGCATCAATCATTGTCAGATGCCATGTTTGTGCTCGTTTTCTAAGCCAGAGCACCTTTTAGACCCCTATTCCCCTTATGTCTAGGCAAAAAAATGATTTTTATCACTAAAAAATGTATTTATCTCAAAAAAAAGACAGAAAAGGGTCATTTAATTAAATTCCCTAAATTTTAGTAAAAATGCTAAAAATTAGGAAATATGTTGGGGACATGTTTTTCATTGGCTCTCAGTCAACTCTGAGCTTGGGTGAGTTCACTGGAGAGGAAGGCGACTTGTTGAGTGACATGGACATGGGAGGAGATCCCAAAGATAGAACTCGACCCACTTGTGAGAGGTGGCGCATTTAGGAGGAAGGGCGCACATCCCTATGCTAGCACTCGACCTCACACCCTAGTTCCACTCCACCTCACTCCTACTCACACTAGTTCCACTCCACTCCACCTCACATCACTCCACTCCACTCCACCTCACTTCATCTCCCCTTCACTCTATGCACCACTCCCTCATGCACTAGCGCATCCTCTCTTGGGATCATCACTCGGAACGTAATAAATAGAAGGTGACCCCTCTCCTTCTAGCTAGTTGGAGTTTGGCCGTCCTTGCTATTCATTGTTGTAATCTTCTTATATTGGAATAAAAAGACTTTGGAGATCATCTATGGTGTTTGGTGCTCATGTGTGGATGAATGTTGGACCTATTTGAGGTGATGTTGCTTTGATTTATTGCATGTATCTATTGTTTAACTTGCCTAATTATAGGGATAATGTTATCTTATTGGAGTGGATTCTTTAGTTTGTTTACTTCTTAATCCATTTGTTTATCTATATTTGAATGCTTACATTGCATGTTTTGTTTTTGTTTAAACTAATGTGCAATTGAGGTTTCTTGTGTAGGAAACACCAAGTCTACAGGTATTTGCAGGTGTTCTTTGTAGCATGCAGGATCCAATCCTTGGAGAAGCAAAGGAGCTAGTTTACATCTAGTGTTTGTCCAAGAAGTTCGAGAAGAAGATGTTCTCCCTCTTCCTCACAACAAAGGGACCCGATATCCCAAGAGTTCCACGCTCAAGCAAAAGCTCCAAAAAATCATAAATTTTCTCCTTCCTCCCCCTTTCTTTGCTTGCATGTCAATTAGATCTGTTTTAAAAGATAAATTTTAGTATCTAATGTTGCATGCATGAAGCTTTTAGATCTAGTTTCAATATTTTCTAATTAAAGGAGTAGATCTAAGCTAGTTTACATGCAATTTTCTATATTTTTCATCTAATCTTAAACTAGAAAGTTGTTTTATTTTACATTGTAGATCAAGCTAATTAGTTGATTTGTGTTTGTTGTTTTGGGACAGCAAACAGAAACAACTAAAAGAGCTTAGTTTAGGCTAGTTCAAAGCATCAAAAAGCCTCCAAAAAATTGTTTTTTTGCCTAAGGAAAATTTCAGAAAATTTTGGTTAATTTTTTTCAAGTTTTAGTTTAGTCTTTTAAACTGTTTCTCATCATATTCTAATCACTTTCCTTGCTGGTTTTTAGCAGGTCCATTCAAAAGCAAGGGGAAACTCTAGTGAAATCGAGGCAAAAGTGAAGGACTTTGAGCCCAAGTTGGAACTCTTGAAGACTAGGACTTTCACAAAGTCCTTTGTAATAGTTTGCTTTAGTCTGATCCATTCTATAAAGGTCCATAAGTTTAAAAGAGAAAAGAGAAATCAGTGTTCGTTGTAATAGGATCAATAAAAGCGGGCCCTTTGAGCCCAGTTACTCCATCCCCATTAGGGGGATTTGTGTGTTGTATGTTTGTCTTTGCTTTATTTCTTTGCAAGTCTTATTTTATGATCTCAAACACACATAACAAGCATAATGAAACTTTACACACATAACACTCAAATCTCGCATGCATTTATGCTTAAAAAGTACTTTCAATCTTTATGCATGCTTAGCTTAGATCTTGCTTTCTGCTATCAACAATAATTTTTGCAATTTTTTCATTCTCAAGTTTCTTGCAAAGTTTCATTTCAATTTCAAGCAATCCTCAAAGTTTATTTCTTTCCTTTTTGCAAAGCTAAAATAAACCTTGTTTGTAGTTTTAATTAGGGAAATCTCGATAGTTGTTATCTCAGTGCGCGGGAAAACACCTAAGGGGAGTGTGTGAAGTCAGACGAGAACTTTGAGATCTAGGTTCTCCCCGTGTTGGACATCCTGCACCCTTAGTGAACTTACTGGTGAGGCCCTGGGGCTTCGGTAAGTTCTTCGCAAGTTTCCAAACAAAGAGGTAGTCTCTAAAGAGGCCATACAATCTCTCATTAATCTACCTTTAATTTACCTTAATAAAACACGTGATCAACAACTGCCCACGAATACGTTTAAGGCACTGGTACTATGGATTTATCTTTATGTATGTGAGCAATTTACTTCATTCATGTGATTGTCTAACTAATTTCATTAATCTTGCAGATCTTGTATCCTACTTGATATATGCATGCTTATGGACAAATGATTTATATGAGTATCTCAAATGATGAATGATAAGTGT
>SNQJ01S0001434.1:211332-227892 GCA_010110895.2 Picea sitchensis
TCATTTTGATGGCGGCTTGTCCAAATCCTTCCACGGGGTAAGTGGTTTTGTCTCCAAGCTCTACCTTGTACGAGGTCTTCTTCTCATTTAGATTTGAGAGTCTGGCTTGACCTCCCGTCATGTGCCTAGAAGCTCCGTTATCGATTATCCACATGTCATCTTCAATCGTTCCAATAAGTGTTGAGTAGTGTAAAAGACTGATTGTTTCACACATGTCTTCGGTTGACTGGTAACTGGTCATGCCTTGATCCAAAACTTCAACTTCGTCATTTATGTCTTCTGAGAGAGCCAAAAGGTGCGCTGAGTTAGGGTGCATCTGAATATCTTCTTTTTGAGCGAGATGCTCCATCACAAGGTGTCGGATCTGAGGTTAGGGTTTCTGCAACTGCTTCTGCTAGTAATCCTAGCGACAGTGTCTTTGGAAGTTGCTCCTGCTAGTAACCCTAGCGGCAGTTCCTCGGCGAGCTCAATACCCTAGCGGCTATGCTTCCTTCCAGCGTTTAGACTAAATGAAGGAGGTGTGGGCCCATAACTTGTTAGAATATGAAAGATTGTGCTCGTTTTACCATTGACAATACCCTTGTCACCCAACCATAGGCCGAAGCCACCCTCCAAGCACCTTGACCTTGACAAAGAAGAATACTGGTAGCAATCAATAGCCAAGAAAGGCTAATGCACCAAGCAAGAATAGAAACCAAGCTGATCAGATAGTCCCACCCAGAAACTGGCGCAACACCTGCCCCAGAAACTTTCGCACAAAACTGCCAACTGCAGTGCGCAGAAACTGCTCTCTGCAATTCTGAGAAGTGTGAATAATGAGAACTGGCACCCTGTATTTATAGTGATCTGGCATACTTACTCGGGCCGACTTCTCCTTCTGGGTACTAATTAATTCACATTAATTATATTTCTGCAGCCAACATCTCGTCTAGGGTTTCCTTTACTTCTTTGCTTCCTTCCAGAATATTCTAATCTCATCATAGGTCACAATAGAGGTTCATACCTCCCGAAGCTACCATAATATCAACAGATCCATGGTAAGTTTACTAATACTCATGGCCTTGCCTTGTCGACTGTTGTTTCTCTGAGTGGTGTGGGTGGAAATATACAACATGTGGTTCCTTAGCTTCTTCCTTTTTATGCCCTTCCTGATGCTTTTCTTCAAGTGCTTTTGTAGGGTCTTCTTCAACTTTGAACTCTTCATCCAATGTGTCCAGAGCAAGACATGTTGCAAGGAAGGAGGAAAGGAGAAGCGCCCTTGCTTAGAATGATATCATGTGGAGGTAGAAGCACATATATGATCAAAGGAGGTCTCTTGGTGAGGAAAATTCCACTCAAGGGTTGAGAAGAATGATATTTTGCTACTTAAATCAAGGGTTTACCCTCTAAAAGAAGGCCATCCTCTTTAAGAGGGCATCTAAAAGCATGTTCAAGGATCTTTTTGGGGTATATCATATTCGAGGCATGAACACATATTTGGAGGAGCTACCTCAAGGGAGAGAATGACACATGTCACTTTGTAATTAAATCAAACCCTAAAAAGCAGTTTAAATTTAAAGGAGCTCCTTAATTATAGGGTTTCTAGCTCCCTTTTATTATTGTTTTAGGGTTTTGTTTGAAAGGTATAAATAGAGGAGAACTCCATTTGTTAGAGGCATAATTGGAAGATTGGGAGTTCCCCTCAAAGCACCTAGTTTAATGTATTTTGATGGAATGAAAGAAGGACAGGTTCAATGCGAGGTTTTATCATCTCTTTATTCTTTTCATGGATGATTAGGATTTTTTCAAATTGCCATATGCCTGCTACTAAAATAATCTTGCAAGAGGGCAAGTTTGTTAGAAAAGAAGAGATTAGGTATGAGATTGTTAAGCATACTTAATGTAATATGAAATTTTTGAAGGATTTTGCTACTATTGGTTCGAGTTGTTTCACTCCATTTTTCTAGATTGTCTTGGCTAAGGAGAAAGGTTAGGTGAGACCTACTTAGTACTCTTGATCTTCTAGTGAAATCATATTCAAAGAAATAATGTATCGTTAGTTGTTCATTCAATAAGAAAGTTGTCCTACTTTGTCCAGTGGGGTTTCATATTATGGTTGTCCCTATCTTATTCATGGTTGCATGTTATTGCTTGGTTGTAATTTCATGGTTGTGATGGTGTATCTTGTTTAAGGGCCTCTCCCTTATTCTTGCATAATCTGAAAATTTGTTTTGGACTATTTATGGCACATTAGAGATGGCTTAATTACAACTTCTCTGTCATATTCAACTCTTGTTCATTAATCTTGACTCCATGACCCAATTGGATAGGCAATGGTCTTGGTAAAATCCACCATCCCTTTTATTCTAAAGAACATCTTAAAAATCATTTTCTACATTTCCTCCCTTGTGCCAAAAAAGAACCAACCTAAAGTGAGAAGAAGAGTTGTTGTGGTAACAATGGCCTGTAAATGTGTTGAACTTGCACAGAATAGATCTAGCTAGCAAATAACATACACAGTTTGCAGAGAAAATATGAGAAAAGAGAAGCAGGAGAGAAAGAATGGAAGAATTCTCATTAACCAAATGAATGAATGATAATTTACAAATGATATAATTTGTATAACTCAACTAATGCGCACTGGAGGAGAAGTCAATGCGCCATAGTGGTGGTCTAGAGTGATCTGGACACACACCAGCAGTTACAGGAGTAAACTACCACCTAGTCTAGTCTCTCAGGCAGTTACAGGAGTGAACTGCCACCTAGTCTACGTTAACTAGTCTCTTTGTCTTCAGTTAACTGACTGAAAAGAGTGAAGTGAGGAGGAGATCAGGGAATCATGAGTAATGAGCTAGTTTGGTGATGATCCCAAGGACAATGCGCATTAGCTGGTAATGATCCCACTATTGCATGGTGATAATTCCAATGTGGCATCTAGACTCCACTCAACTGATCAAACTGAAGTGTGAACTAAAGAGAATATTCTCCCTAAACTATAGGAGACTAAATAATGACTAATAAGCATAGGCAAAACCTTAGGGAAAAAAATCCTAGGTGTTTGTGAAGTATCTCCAACACCATCCCTAAGCATCACTATGGTGAAAATAAAGAATGGGTCCCGGCAACGAGGCCATGTTAGATACCCAAATACAAAAGATACACTGAAATAAACGAGGAGAGAGGGAAAACCTCATGGGAAAACCCCCCCCTCAAAGTACAATGTATG
Source organism: Picea sitchensis (assembly GCA_010110895.2). Taxonomy (NCBI): domain Eukaryota; kingdom Viridiplantae; phylum Streptophyta; class Pinopsida; order Pinales; family Pinaceae; genus Picea; species Picea sitchensis. The sequence continues at coordinate 214,538 of SNQJ01S0001434.1, forward strand.
TAAAACAAAGAACTAACAGTTGCTAGGCAACTATGTCCTTCACTCCAAGACGACTGCACAAAAAATGGAACTTCTGCTCAGTAAAGGTCTTGGTGAAGATGTCTGCAGTCTGTTCTACTGAAGGACAGAACTGCAAGTCAATGATCCCCTCGTGTACTAAGTCCTGGATGTAGTGCATGTGGATCTCGATGTGCTTCGTTCGTTGCCTCTGAACTGGATCTTTGCAGAACTTCAGAGTTCTCTAGTTGTCACACCAGATGACAATCGGCCAATGAAACTGAATGCCCAACTCAGTAAGAAAATGTTGTAGCCACATAGCCTGAATGGTTATGTTAACCACCCCTCTATACTCTGCCTCGGCAAAAGATAGAGCAATAGCAACCTGCTTCTTGCTCGACCAACAGATATGCCCGGAACCAAGACTGAGTGAGTAACCAGATGTGGACTTGCGATCAATGCTATCACCAACCCAGTCAGGATCAGTGAACTCGATGAGGTCCAATGTAGAGTCTACTACATAGTGAATCCGGAAGGTGATGGTGCCAAGTACGTATCGAAGGATAAGCTTTGCAGCCTTCCAATGTAACTCATGCAGCTCCTACATGAACCTGGAGACTGCTCCAACTGCATAGGAGAGGTCTGGTCTCGAGTGTGTGAGATACAACAAGCTCCCCACTAGTTGTTTGTACAGTGTGTTATCCACCAATGGAGTGTCCCCGCCATCCTCAAGTCTAACTCTTGATAGGAAAGGAGTCAAGGCAAACTTGCAGTTTGTCATGTGAAATCTCTCAAGGAGATCTTGTGCATACTTGGCCTAAGACAATATGATGCTTGATGCATCCTGACTGATCTCAAGTCCAAGGAAGAAATGCAACGAACCCATGTCCGTCATCAAGAACCTGTCATGCAGAATCCTCTTGACTACAGCAATCGTTGAAGTCAAGCAACCGGTGATCAACAAATCATCAACATACAGAACTAGGAGTAGAAGTGAATCAGTCGTCTTAAGCATGTAAACATTCAGGTCTGACTTACAACGTACAAAGTTCTGTGACAACAAGTAGGAGTCCATCTTGGCATACCATGCCCTCGGGGCCTACTTAAGGCCATAAAGAGACTTCTTCAATCGACAAACCAAAGATGAATCCTGCACAAATCCTTGGGGCTACTCCATATAGATCTCCTCAAAGAGATCTCCGTAAAGAAATGCATTCTTCACATCCATCTGATGGATTTCCCATCCTTTGGTTGCCGCAATGGCCAGTGCCAAACATATGGAATCCATCTTCGCTACTGGAGCGAAGGTCTCATCATAGTCGATACCGTGCACTTGCTGAAAGCCTTTGGAAACTAGCCTGGCTTTGTATCTACTAACTTGTCCATCCGTTGCGCTCTTGGTCCTGTAGACCTATCTGCACCTGACAAGTTTCCTTCATGAAGGAATGGGAACCAGATCCCAAGTCTGGTTCTAGAGGAGGGAGTTGCACTCCTGCAGGGCGGATTCCCAAAAGGGATTTCCAACAGCCTTGCCATAGGACTGTGGATCCGAAGATTGAAGCAAGAAAAGATGCTTGGGTGGCATCGGTTCAGTGGCAATGAGTGCAAGAGGAGGCTCCTCGAAATCAGATCGAGTCCTCCTGGTATCAATTGGATCCCCAACAAGATCTCCTACATCCTGAAGAGTAGTCTTGGCCCACTTGGGCCTCGGCTCTGGCTCTACATCTGCATCTACATGCACTGACTGTGCATCTGACTGTACTGACTCTGTATCTGGATCATCTGAATCCTCTGAATTAGAACTCTCATCTGAAGAAGAGTCGACATGTGCATGCTCATCATCTATGACGGGTGGAAGAACAAAAGTGTCTGCATGCAATTGTTGAGGTACATGCGAGACACTTTCCTCGAATTGGACACTTCACTCAATGATAAGTCGATCCAACGAAAGATCAATGAATCTGTATCCCTTCACACCGTCGGGGTATCCAACAAAGATACACTTTGTGCTCTATGGATCAAGTGCCTTCCTCTTCTCAGAGGGAATCCTGGCCCATGCACGTGAACCAAAAATACATAAGTGGGTCACTTCCGGTTTGAGGTCGCTCCAAGCCTCGTAGGGGGTCTTATCCTTGACAAATCTATGGAGAGATCTGTTTTGGATGTAGGTTGCACAATTAAGTGCTTCAGCCCATAATCTCTGTGGAAGTGACTTTGCATGTAGCATGCACATCTCTTTTAGAGATCTATTTTTCCGCTAAGCAACTTCGTTTTGCTGTGGAGTATAAGAAACCGTGTGTTGCAATTGAATCCTGGCCTCATGACAAAGATTTTGTATCTCATGGTTGACATACTCTCCCCCATTATCTGTTCAGAGGACTTGGATTTTCTTTCATGACTATGTGTCAACAAGGGCTTTGAAATCTTTGAGGTGTTGAAAGACCTCTGATTTTTGCCTGAGAAAGAAAATCCTTGTGAAGCGTGAGAAATCATCAACAAAAATGAGCACGTACCTTGCTTTACTGATTGATGGATGCAGAAAAGGGCCCATGAGGTCACTATGGATCAAATCTAAAGGAGAGGAAGCCTTCTGAGTCTTTCCTTTGTCGAATTTCTCTTGAGGGTGTTTTCCAAGAACACATCTCTCACAAATTTCTTTGGAGAAGTGGATGTCATGTAGACCATCAACCATTCCCTGCTTGCTAAGTTGTTGCATAAATCTGAAATTTAAATGCCCGAACCTTTCATGCCATATCCTATTGCTTTCATTAGCATGGGTAAGCAGTTATGCAGAATCTAGTTAAATAAATTCTAAAAATGTGTAGAGTCTAGATTGATGATTTACCTCACCGATAGCAACCCTGGAATTGGTTTGCATGTCATAGATATCCACTGCATCAGGTGTGAATATGACTCTCTTTTCGGTGCCGAAGTTAGTCGTCTGATACACGGAGAGAAGATTGACGAAAAGTTTGGGAACGTGTACCACATTTTCGAAGCTTCCGTTTGTGAGTTCAACTCTTCCTTTGTCGGTGACCTCGACTGGAGAGTTGTCCCCCATCAGAATAGGAGGACCTTTGCATGCGTCCAATGAAGAGTAGACTTCTTTTGTGGCTGGCATGTCGTGTGATGCTCCTGAATCTACGATCCTAGCATTGGGAGAGGAGTTGATGGCAATCAAAGCATGGCTAGAATTGTCTTTCTTGGGATTCTAATCTTTTGGCTTCTTCTTCTTGCACCCTCGGGGATACGATCTTCAAGGTTGATTTGTTGAATTATTTGGGCCATTTGATCTATTTGTTTCTGCATACATGTGGATTCTGGAAGGAATCATTTATGTCAGTAAGTGCATTTCTCCCCTTTTCTTCCCTTTCCACCTTGGATCCAGAGGCATCGTTAAAAGGTTTTGAGTACCCTCCCTTCTTTGGATTTGCACGTACTTTCCTTTTGTCTTTGTCTTTAGATTTATGATTTTGATGACCACTACGATCATGCCCAGTAAGTACATGAGCCTTTGGGCCTTTGATTTTTCCCATGTTTATAAGCTTGTTCTGCTTTTGTGTCAGAAATTCAATAAAGACCTCAAGAGAGGGCATCTTCCAAATGGCTCCAGAGGCGAGCCTAATTGAATGAAATGTGGATACAAACACTAAGTATTCCGAACCAAGTTTGGAGAGAATAGTGAGAACCATTTGTTTCTCCTTCTTAGATTTATCAACCTCGCAAACCTTGAGTTGTGACAGCAAATCCTTATATTTGGTAAAGAAATCTTGGAGATTGTCGAAGGTTTTTGAATCCAAAGTGAGCAATTCCACCTCGAGCATGTGTCCCCTCATCTCATCCCGTTTGCCAAAAAGCCCTTCCATGGTGGTCCAGGCTTCATTGGGGGTTTTACAGGAAGATATGTGAAAGAGGAGCTTAGGAAAAATGAGACTGCAAATAGTTCCAAACGCTTCATCCATTCGATTCAAATACTTGGATTTTTCTATGGTTGATGTGGGTTCGATCTCTGTGTCCATGGTTAACCTGTATAATCCTCTTCCTCAAAGATGCACTATCATCTTCTCTTTCCATGCAAATAAATTGTACGTTGTAAGAATGAATTCTTTTGGAAATTCCATTTTTCCGCTGTCTTCAATCTTCGGTACCTGCAAAAATAATCTAGTGTGTCTTTTTCCTAGCAATTCGTTGGCTCTGATACCATGTAAATGTGTTGAACCTGCACAAAATAGATCTAGCTAGCAAATGACATACACAGTTTGCAGAGAAAATATGAGAAAAGAGAAGCAGGAGAGAAAGAATGGAAGAATTCTCATTAACCAAATGAATGAATGATAATTTACACATGATATACTCTATATAACTCAACTAATGCGCACTGGAGGAGAAGCCAATGCGCCATAGTGGTGGTCTAGAGTGATCTAGACACACCAGCAGTTACGAGAGTAAACTGCCACCTAGTCCAGTCTCTCAGGGAGTTACGAGAGTGAACTGCCACCTAGTTTGAGTTAACTAGTCTCTCAGTCTTCAGTTAACTGACTAAAACAGAGTGAAGTGAGGAGGAGATCAAGGAATCATGAGTAATGCGCTAGTATGATGATGATCCCAAGAACAATGCGCATTAGTTGGTGATGATCCCAATGTTGCATGGTAGTAATCCCAATGTGGCATCTAGACTCCACTCAACTGATCAAACTGAAGTGTGAACTAAAGAGAATATTCACCTAGAGAAATATTCTCCCTAAACTATAGGAGACTGAATAATGACTAATAAGCATAGGGAAAACCTTAGGAAAAAGAAATCCTAGGTGTGTGTGACGTATCTCCAACATGGGCAACCTTCCTAAGTTTCCCTATGGTCACACTTGGCTAAGGTGCTTGAGAACATTTGAAATGCAAGTTTGAGAGCTAACAAGAGGTATCCCACATATGATCAAGAGTCTTATGCAATCATTCAAGCCCTGAAGAAGTGTCGACATTACATTGGCCAAAGATTTTGTCATGTTCACTAATCATGATCCAAAAATGAAGGTATTATCGATTGACTTGCAAGTTAGTTTATGTAATTTAAATGCATTTGGATCTTAATGCAAAATACATAAACGATTAAAATTCTACGAAAATTGGGAAAATTACAGCAAATAAAAATCAAAAATAGATAGACAAACATTGATAACGGAGTTCACCCCATGGGCTACATCTCCAAGTCCGCTTCCAATGCATGGTTGCTTCATTATTAAAGCTTCGAAATGCTTTACATCAAAAATGAGCTTCCAAGCTGTCCCAAGCTGCTCTCTAATCTGTTGTGCATGTTTACATAACCAGGCACATCCTTTTCCCAAGAAGAATTCGACTTCAAATTGGCAAAAACCCACTTTTCCCCTTTATACACAAACTCAATTCAAACTTTAAAGAATTAAAATTCGAACTATGACCAAACTCCATGCCCTAGTGCATTGGTAAAGGCATATGGTTTTATAATAATGGGTCAAGGGTTCGAATCCCTCATATGGAGCGATTTGGGCTTTATTCTAGCCATTTACAAAGGCCTTGGCAAATTTTGTTGAAACAAAACCCAATTATAATGGACTTCTGAATAAGACTCAATCCATGGCACGTTGGCAAGGGCACGATGCAGAAGGCGCTAGGCCTGGCGGAGGTCAAGGGTTCGACCCTGTCGGCCTGCGTTTTGTGCACTTTAACTCCCACAACATCGACTTTAAATATATTCTCATTGAGTTGGGGTTGCAAGTCATACGATCGGATTGTTGGCTAGTGCACGTTTTTTAGTCCGTTAGTGCTCGGGGAGGTCGCAAGGTCGACTCTCTCGTCGCGTATTTTATGCCATATCTTGTATACATTACAACTTAATATATTAATTCATATATGGCTTAACAACAAGGTTTGTAGCACGATCAGTGGGGAGTTTGATACGATTTTGATAACAACATTTTACATTCAGCCAATTGGACCAATCACAGGGTGCCATGTGGCACCACTAGATTGGTCCATGTGTCACTGTGGGATTAGCCCAAGTTTCATCCAATCCCTACCAACTATCAGCTTTGTCGTACCTGCCACGTGTCATCACTGCACTTTGCCACGTGTCACCACCAGAATGTGCCACGTGTCACCACCAGAATGTGCCACGTGTCCCTTTCAAGTTGATTTTTTTTGTTGTTGGTCAAAATATTTAGAACACCATAACTTCTTCATACGAAGTCGGATTGAAGCGAAATTTGCGCCGTTGGAAAGCTCTCGCCGAGCTCTACAACTTGGTAGCGGTTTTGAAAGCATTTGAAGACTTTGATTTATCTTTGGTCATGGATCCTCCTAGATCAATCCTCCCCACTGGAAGCTTTTGGACAACCAAAAGTCTGGCATTATTCAACAAGTGAGGGTACAACTCCCTCACTTTTTCTATCTCTATCCATCGTGCTTTGCTTGGATTTGTGCCTTTTAACCCCACACGGAGATATTCCACATCACCTCTTCATGAAGTTCTTGTTTTCCTCTCAAGAATGATGTCTTCCTGCAACTCATTCAAATATTCAGGAGGAAAATCTTCAATAGAAGGAACTTGACTACTTTCATCTTGATCCAAGATCATAGGAGGTTCATATAACTTCAAGTTCTCAACATTCATGACAGAATACATTTGCATATAAGGCGGAAAATCTAATCGGAAAGCATTAGTACCAATGTTCTCCAAAATTTTAAATGGGCCATACTTGATTGGTTTGAACTTTTTACCTTCACCTTGCAATCTTTCCTTGTTGATGTATAACCAAACTTGATCACCCACTTGAAAATGATGATCAACTCGATGCTTGTCATGCCTCGCCTTGTACTTGGCTTGGCTTTTCTCCAACTGTTCTTGTACTACCTGATGCACCAATTGGATTTGTTGAATGAGTTGCATGGCTTTGTCCACATCACTGTGTCCATCCAATGCTATATCTTTCCCAAAGACAAAATCCAAAGGAGACTTCGGCAAATATCCCAAACAAGTTTCAAATGGAGATCTTTGTGTAGAAGAATGAATAGCATGGTTGTAGGCACGTTGTACATAATGTAAATGTTCATCCCAAAGCTTAGGATGCTTGTTGCAATACCCTCGGAGTAGATACACTATTGTCCTGTTCACTACCTCTGTCTGTCCATCAATTTGTGGATGAAATGTTGTAACTCTTCTTTAACTTAGTGTCCATTAGTCCCCACAAGCTTGACCAAAATTTCCCAAGAAATCGAGAATCTCGATCAAATACAATGGACGTGGGTAACCCAAAATGAACCCATACATTTTGAAAGTACATATGTGCAGTTTATTCAGCGGTAATTTGCTTTTTACAAGGCATCAAAATACACATTTTGTTGAACCTATCCACAACTACATACAAGTAATCATGACCTTTTCTAGACATAGGCAACCCCCCCAACAAAATCCATAGACACACTTTCCCATGGACAAGAAGGAATAGGAAGTGGAGTATACAAACCAAATTTCCAGTTACTTGGCTTACTAGTAGCACACATAATGCATCCCTTTACATATTTAGATACAGTTTCATTCATCTGGGGCCAATAACAAAACCTTTGTAATTGGGCAACTGTTTTGCCTACACCAAAATGACCTGATAAGAGAAGTATGTGCTTCCCTAATCACATGAAATCTTTCACCCAGCAGAATACATAACTTGCCAAGATGATAAAGTAGTTTGTCATGCATATGATAGTCCAATTATTCTACTTGGTTGCCATGGCTTAAAGTTGCATATACATCTTTAAAATCCTCATCCTTAGCACACTGTTCAATATAACTTTCATGAGTTATTGAATTGTTCTCAAGAATTGTAGATGCATTAATTGACGATCTTGATAGCATGTCTGCAACTTTATTATGTACATTGTATACCCTTTTTATATCTGATGACCAAGTAAAATTGTTGTAAGAAACCCATTCATTTAAAGTGCCTAGATTTTTGTAGCTTAGTTTGTGATTGTAAATATTGTAATGGTTTCTTTGCCCATTAAATAATGTTTCCACTTTTTCACACTTTGTACTAAAGCATACAGTTCTTTATCATAGGTTTGATAGTTAATTATTGCTTGAGTGAAGGTCTCAAAATGATCACATACTGGCTTTCTTTGTTGCATTAAGACTGCTCCCATGGCATACTCACTTGCATCGGTTTCTATTTCAAATGGTTGTTGAAGATCTGGCAATGCCAACACTGGTGTCGTACTGATCTTTTCCTTCAATATGTCGAAGGCTCTCTGATGTTTGCCTCCCCACTGAAAAACATGTTTAACACTTGTCAATGCATGTAAAGGAGTTGCAATCAATGAGAAGTTAGCACTAAATTTTCTCTAATATTGGGTTGCTCCCAAGGAACTTCTAACTTCTGTTGTAGTTTTGGGCTTGGGCCAGTGTACAATAACTTCTACTTTAGAGGGATCTATCTTCAATTCACCACCCCCTACAATGTAACCCAAGTAATGTAAAGATGTTTTGCCAAATTCACATTTTGACATCTTCAAATATAGTTTCTCCCTTTTTAACACATCAAGTACTTTGACATGGTCATTCGAAGTTCTACTGAAAATCAAAATGTCATCTAAGTAGATTGACAAAATCATCAATGAATGGTTTGAACACATCATTCATCACTCGCATGAAAGTAGCAGGAGCGTTAGTCAATCCAAAAGGCATTACTAACCATTCAAACAATCCTTGTTTTGTCTTAAAAGCAATTTTCCAAATATCCCCTTCAGCAATCTTGATCTTATGGTAACCATTTCTTAAGTCTAACTTAGTAAAATAAACTACATTTTTCAATTGATCTAATAAATCATCAATGCAAGGAAGAGGGTAACGATTTTTCACCGTGATTTTGTTCAAAGCTCGAAAGTCAACACACATCCTCCACGTACCATCTTTCTCTGGTACTAACACAATAGGTGACCCACATGGAGAAGTGCTTGGCCTTATGACTCCATGATTGAGCAACTCTTGAACCTACTTTTTGATCTCTGCATTTTCTGATACTGACAACCTATACATACCAAGATTAGGAAGGGGAGCATCTTGCTGCAATTGTATCTCATGTTCAATTTGTCTTTTAGGAGGTAATCCTTCAAGTTCTTGAAATATGCCATCATAGTTAGCAACAATTCTAACTAATTCTTCTTTACGCTTAGGAGCACAACCCAGGAAAGCATCGGATTTATCAACATCCTTAGCTTTTACAATCATAAGTAAAAATTTCTTACTTGAATTTACAAGTCTCTTCATCTACCCTGTGCTGACAAGAGATATATTATTCTTCATTTGATAAGCTCTCACAATGTATTCAATTCCATCTTAAATTAGTTGATACTTATTTTCCTCTCGATAGAATGTTGCTTTTCTATCATACAGATATGGGCTTCCCAATACAATACCACAAATGTCAAGTAGCACTACATTTAACTCAACCTCATCAATAAACTTTGAAGTGATGGCAAATCTGATTTTACACTGTCTAGTCACTTGCAATTTAGTGTTATCACACACCCATCCTAAAGGATATGGCTTCTTATGAGGTTTTGTTTCTAGTCCCAACTTATTGACAATTGCTTCTGAAATTAAATTCACCTGGGAACCATTATCAAATAAAATATCTATTTTGGTATGTTTGGAAATGACTCTTATGTGAAACAACTAATTTCTCTTTCTCTCATCATTTACAACTTTATCTTTAGTAGGTTGAATAGAAGAACTGGTACTGGCTTCAGAAGTTATACCTTTTATACATGTAGTTGTGATCTTTGTTTCGTCTCTTGAATCAGACCCAAATCTTGTTGTATTGTTGCAACAGTTTTTGTTTGCCCGTTGTTTCCATATTTCTTTGCCTTCAGTTCTGGATGCAGAATCCAACAGAGAGCCTCATCATGCCCTTCTTTCTTACAATGAGAACATGCAAGCTTGTCTTTCTTCATGGTTGTTATCTTCTTTTCTTTCCCTTTTCCTTTTCCTTTTCCTTTGAATTCGTTTTCAGTAGATTCAGATGGCTTAGCAAAATCATTAGAAACATTCTTTCCTCTTGATTCCAAATGTGTAGCTTGAACACATACATCATCCAAGTTAGTAACATAAGAATTGTATGTCTAAGATAGCTATGTAAACCACCTATATACTTGAGAAGTGTTTATTGTGTATTTAAAGGAATACCCAACATTATCACTTTCTTTCTGAATTCATGAGTATAACTTTGAGCACTCTAACCTTTTGCTTGTCTTAGATTTTGCTAACTCATCATTGCTTGTTGCATGTATGCTAATGGATAAAATTGTTTTCTATGTGCAGTTACAAAATCATTCCAAGAAGAGATTATTTTACCGCTTTTATTGAGATCCTCTTGTGTTTTACTTTCCCACCAAATGAGAGTTGTGCCTCCTAATCGAGACTTGCAAGTTGGATCTTCGTGTTGTCATCAATATCTTTTGTATCCTACAATAGACTTCAAGTTGTCTAACCCAATTATCCAACTTCTCTGCATTAATTTCACCATCATATGTTGGCAAATCAAATTTTACGTCAAGCTTTAATAAAGGCAAATCAGAATTAGATTTACGAGCATGTCGCTTAGAAGGAGAAGAACTTGTGCTTTCACTGGAAGAAGAAGATGAAGACGGAGATGGAGAAGTCTTAAGAGGGTCACCATCACCTCCTACTCCACCTTTTATTGTTGTCCCTGATGGACTACCTTTCTCATCCTTTCTTCAATCTTTATACATTTCTTCCACCATGGATTGCATTTTCATAAATGCTTGGAAGAAAGCTTCTTCGGATCCAAAGGGATGTTCTCTTTCTGTCGGTGTCCTCAATGATGCCATTTCTTGTCTTCGAAATACGCATCCAATTTCAAGATTGGCTTCATCAAGCGTTCCTTCCCCATGCTGAAGGCTTAGATCTCGTGATCATTCAACACTTGCAAATCCCTGTCAAACCTTCAAAAACCAAAGCTCTGACACCAAAAACTCTAAGTTACCAGGAAACCAATACGGATCCGCCAGATTTTTGAAAAGCCGGGATCTGGATACGGCGGGGAAACGCCACGTACAAAAAATATAATAATATTTTAAAAATTTTAAAATATATATTCAAAGTTAAGAATCAAAACCATTCATGAATCACGCCATTAGAACTGAAATCAATAAATCATTTGTAAATCTGTAGACTGAAATCATGATGCATCATCTCATAATATCATATGAAAAGTATAATAGTAAATACTAAATTGAGTGCCTATAGCCAAACTAACTTGCTACATTAGAAAGACAAACTGACAAACTTAAAGTTCTAGCCTCACAACAAATTTTAGAGGCAAACTCAAAGATTTTAAAGCTCTGGCCTCACAACCTTAAAGTGTTAAAACTTGAAACGAAGATTGAGTTGGAGAGGTATTTCATTGTTTGCTTAAATGTTAAATGTATAAATAGTATAAGCGTTAATAATTTAATTGTATAAAAGCAAACACAATGCGTTAATAATTTAATTGTATCGTGAAGCTGCTCTGAAATACCAAGCTTATACAACAGATTTTGGAGGCAAACTCAAAGATTTTAAAGCTCTAGCCTCACAACCTTAAAGTGTTAAAACCTGAAACTACAATTGAGTTGGAGAGGTATTTCACTGCTTCCTTAAATGTTAAATGTATAAATAATATAAGCATTAATAATTTAATTGTATAAAAGCAAACACAATGCATTAATAATTTAATTATGTGGGATCCGCGTGTGTGGGGTCGACAGAAATCGAGATGCATTTCCAAAAGTTGGGATACGTTTCTAATGCAAATGGAAACGTCTTGTTGGTGGATCCTAGTCGTTTCTAGGCGGATCCGGATCTGGATCCGGTCCCGAAACACGGATCCGCAGATCCAGCATCTAGAACTTGATCAGCGGATCCAACAGATCCAACGGATCAAGACTTGCAAGTTAGTTTATGTACTTTAAATGCATTTGGATCTTAATGCGAAATACATAACCATTTAAAATTGAGAAAATTACATCAAATAAAAATCAGAAACAAATAGACAAACATTGATAACGAAGTTACCCCCATGGGCTACATCTCTGAGTCTGCTTCCAGTGCATGACCGCTTCATTATTAATGCTTCGAAATGCTTTACATCAAAACAAGCTCCCAAGTTGTCCCAAACTGCTCTCCGATCTGCTATGCAAGTTTACATAACCAGGACCATCATTTTCCCAAGAAGAATTTCGCTTCAAATTGGAAAAAACCCACTTTTCCCCTTTATACACAGACTTAATTCGAACTTAAAAGAATTAAAATTCGTACTATGACCAAACTCCATGCCCTAGTGCATTGGTAAAGGCATATGGTTGTATAATAATGGGTCAAGGGTTCGAATCCCTCATATGGCACAATTTGGGCTTTATTCGAGCCATTTACAGAGGCCTTGGTAGATTTTGTTGAAACAAAACCCAATTATAACGGACTTCCGAACAAGACTCAATCCATGGCACGTTGGCAAGGGCACGATGCGAAAGGTGTGTGAATCCACTAAAACCCAGCAAAGCGAACCAGAAAACTCCAACAATATTTCACTCAGAAATTACTTAGCACTAAAAAAAAATCTGAAATTGTTATTTTCTATTACAACTAAGTTTCTTCACAGAAAAATTAAAATGCACAGCAAAAATAAATCTGACCAACAAGGAAGAAGATAATAGCAATCACATCACATGAGAGACAAATATTTTTGGGTAAAATAACCCCTGGAAAAACCCAATGTGGGAAAACCAGTTCTTCAGTTTGCAGATATTTATTATGCAGCAGAAAATATAAAGATCTCTTACTGATCCAGGTGGATATCGGTGGCCACCCACCTTTTCCAAATGGCTCAAAACAGTTTTTTGACAATTTTGGCAATTTACTATTTTTAGCAGGTTTTAACTTCTAGGGCCATTTTGAGGGTCTAAATGAAGGTTTTTCGAGATCGAGGTTCTCAATGATAGCCGAAGGCATGATTGAGCCCCCAAAATGAATCTCCTCGACGATACCTTTCCAACGAGCTATCATATGCCTAAAACGGAGATCATATGCAAAAGTTACGACCCCGAGAAGTTGATGCACCAACTTACCCAAACGGGACCCACGTGACTTTTGGCGCTTCATCTCCTAGGGTTAGGTTTTTGGATGTCTAAGGTTTTTGGCATTCCAGTTTATTGTAAAAAGGCCTTCAGAGCCTCATTGTAATCATCTTCTTGCGAATGCGAGTAGCCGTCACATCTCTTCTCAGAGATAAGCTGCCACCATTCTAGCGAGTCTTTCACTCTGTATTTTTACA
>SNQJ01S0001434.1:234775-250530 GCA_010110895.2 Picea sitchensis
AGACATGATCTCCTAGTTATCCCTAGATATCGGGGATAACAAGGTGTGCTCACTCCCATTATCCGATCTAAGTACCCGGATCCTCCTCCCGGACTAGTTCTCCACTAGAGCTCTGAACTCCTTGAACCTGTCAAAGACCTCATCCTTGATCTTAAGGAAATATATCCAGGTCTTCCTGGAGTAGTCATCAATAAGTATCACGTAGTAGTTGAAGACATTAACTGACTACACACTCATAGGACCACAAACATCCAAATGGATTAGATCCAACATCCCCTTGGACCTATGTTCACTAGATGGAAATGCCTTGCGGGGCATACTTTCCCAATGCGCAACCCTTACAAGGGTCATGCTTCTTTGTTGCAACCTTAGGCATTCCTGTAACTGCCTGTCTCAAATGACCCAACGCACCAAAATGCAAATGTGCCATCTATTTGTGCCATAACTCACTCAAATCAATGTTGCTACTGACTAATGCTTCTTCTAGCTCAAAATGCAACCTGTATACTTTCTCACTTCGAACCCCAATTACCTTATCCATCTTGGCTGTAAACCCCTATGGTCTAATGTATACCTTTCCTCCACGGAAGGTCACCTCAAACCCTTTATCCTCTAGGATCAAAAATGAAATGAGGTTCTTCATAAGACCAGGAACATACAATATGTCAACAAAACGGAGTGGTTTACCCGACTCCCTCTGAAATGACATTATGCCTATACCTTACGCCTTATAGTGCGCATCATCTCCAAGCTCAATAGGAAGATTCACGCCTCCCTCCTACAAGTTGTTGAAGAACTCCTTGCACCCGGTCATATGACAAGAGGCGCCACTATCCACATACCAAACATCTATGACAGTTGAGCTCAACATACATGCAATAAGAAAGAAATCCTCCTCAAAGATTTTCACAAACTCCTCTACTCCTACAAAGGTTGCCATCTGTGGCTTACTATTTTTCTTTTCCGAACACTGTGAGGCAAAATATCCAAACTTCTGACACTAAAAACACTTGACTTTGGAGAAGTCGATGTTCTTCTTCTTCCCACCTGCTCCACTCCCGGAGCCCTTCTTCTTAGACTTTCCCTTGCCTTTGCTTGCAAGAGCCAAAGCCTCCTCATCCACAACCTGAGACGTTGTAGATTATACACTCACCTGACCAAGACGGATTCCCTCCTCCAAAAAATCATCCCATAAGCGCTGTGAGTTAGGGAGCTTCTCCCGAGCTACAATCCAACGCACAAATGTGTCCCATGGATTTGAAAAACCATTTAGGGCTATACGTACTAGCTTAGAATCCTCTGTCTTTGAGCCAACTGTTGCAAGCTCATCCCTGATCTGTGTAAGACAAGTGAGGTAGGGAACCACACCTTCGCCCTTTGCCATCTTGGTACCTCGCATCCTTTCTCGAAGCACCATAATCATGTTTTCATTCCTACTCTGAAATAGGCTACCCAAGGCAGTCCACATGTCTTTAGTAGACATTTTCCCTGAAAGGTGTGGGATTGTGTGATCCTTTACCCCATCAAGGATTATGCTCATAGCCTTCGCTTCACCCTTCTTCTAGGCTCCCAACAAAGTTGCATCCGTAGGAGCTATTGCTTTATCATCAACATGTTCAAGGACATCATTAACATCCAAGATTCTGGTAACCCTCTCTTTCCAGGTGGGGAAGTTCTGAACGCCTTGAAGTCTATCCTCAACTCTCAAAGTCATGGCCATTTCTGAAAGTGTGTATGTCCAAACCCTAGCTTTGTCTCTCAAACTGATTCTACACTAGATCTGAAAACGATCTCCTTTAACCAACACGCTGATGTTATTACTTCAACAAGACTGCTCTGATACCATGTGAATCCACTAAAAACCAGCAAAGCGAACCAGAAAACTCCAACAATATTTCACTCAAAAATTACTTAGCACTAAAAAAAAAATCTGAAATTGTTATTTTATGTTATAGCTAGGTTTCTTCACAGAAAAATTAAAATGCACAACAGAAATAAATCTGACCAACAATGAAGAAGATAACAGCAATCACATCACATGAGAGACAAATATTTTTGGGTAAAATAACCCCTGGAAAAACCCGATGTGGGAAAACCAGTTCTTCAATTTGCAGATTTTTATTATGCAACAGAAAATATAGAGTTCTCTTACAGAGAAAATAGATTTAGCCAATAGCTGAGAGAAACCCCAGCGTTTTTCTTCCTCAACAATTCGTACGGCCCTCTCCCAATCCTCTGAACCAAATCAACCTAAAGGTGACCATGCGTGAGCCTGTACGCAAATTGTACAACCTGCTACATCACCCCAGCATCAACATGTACGGCTCTCTCAGATCTGAAGTTTCGGCCTCTGCGAATATCCAAGAAGCAAGTCGATCTCCCTGCTAGAAGTCTCCTTCGTTCTCTCTGCAAATCTCCTCTGACAAACCCTCAAGTGATCTCCTTCTTCAACCTAAAAATCGCCCTCTCTCAATGAAAGAATATGTTGATGTTTGGACAACATCGAGAAGACATTCTCTAAAGATAATAATTAACAATATAATTATTATTGATTATTATATATATTATATAATAGGTAAATGATAATAACAAATAGTTATTGATTATTTAAGGGACACATCCTTTCATGGATGGTCACCTTATGTTCCTTATATATGAAACACTCATCATTGTAATAATATATCAAATATCTAATCATATCTCATATGAAGAAAAACCAGCATGGTATCAGAGCTAGACTCGGCTTGACTCCCTTATAGGAGGGTCGAGGTAAATGAAAGAGAAATAAGAATTTCGTGCAAACATAAACCAACAATTATGAGTGGAGTGTTTGCTATTTTTCCTAAAGATGGGATTCCATCAAGCCCTTGTAGTAATACCGAGCCTCGAGGAAATACTTCCAAGGAAGAGGAAGACGAAGACCTAACATCGCAGAGATACCTGGCATGACGCTGCAAATTTCAGCAGTTTTCTCTCTGATGCTCGAGTGCCAATTCCCTTCACTTCTCTTGACAATAAATTATGGCACGCTTGTGAACACGTTGTCCCTGGGTCCGTGGGTTTCGGCCATGTCTATGGCTGGATGTTTAAATAATTAATGGTCGTTGCCACGAGAAGATTCACTCGCCCGGCCGAGTTAAGCCGAGACAAGATAGAATATTAATGCCCTACCAGAATCGGGTTCGAATCCCTTAAAAAAAAAAATTACCATTGCTCTCGGCCTCAAACGAGGAAAAGTTGTAGTTTCTCGTGAGGAGTAGAAGGCTTGGGGACAGTCTCGCAGCCAGAGAAAGGTAACCGGCATCGTGGGTTGTTTCGTATTCTTTATAGGATTGCTAGGAACAGAACACTGGAGAGGGCGTAGTAGCACTACAAATCGGGTTATCGCTGGCAGGGAAATAGTTCTATTCATTTCTATGGAACGATTGAGGCGGTCCCGAATTAAGAAACAGGAGCCAAACCGTTGGCTTGACCATGTTAAATGAATTCAAGGTAACCTAGGTCAGTTTCTCGATCAACGGTTTCTTATTCTACCTATGCACCAGTCCATGGCTTTATATTGTGTACATTTTTGGGACGGATCAAATAATCGATCCCTCATACAACACCAACAATATATCGTTGGTGGGTTTGTTCGACAAAATCCATCACATTTACAGGGTTTCATATCTTCACTTCTGAGGAAGGCRTTGAGGATGGGTCAATATAAAGAGGCACAACTGGAAATTAACGGATAGAATAAATACCAGATCATGGGGTACAATGAGTCTTTGAAGGAATATCGGATCTACATCCCTCGTCAGAGACAGATTGAGGTGAGCAGAGATGTTACCTTTGAGGAGGAGGTATCCTTTAAGAGATCTAGAGGGTCTCACATGGAGATTGATCAAATTGATCCAATTGATCTCGTTGATCCTGTAGCTCCAGTTGATGTTCCCAAAGATATTGCAGTAGGTCGGAAGAGACCTACATGGGCTCGTGACTCTGCAGGAGGCAGAAGGATATGCATCTCCTCGTGGTACCTTCCAAGAGAGCAAGAGACTTTAGAGATATTCATGCTATGCCACAGATATGAGCCACATCATTCATTTTGAGACTTCCTGTTATGAGGAGGCAACTAGTCATCCAATATGGAGAGATGTCATGATGGAGGAGTATCAATCCATCATGAAGAATGATGTGTGGGATATTGTTCCAAGACTTGAAGGGAAGTCTGTAGTGACTTCCAAATGGATCTACAAGATCAAACACGCAGTTGACGGGAGCATTGAGAGGCACAAAATGAGATTTGTTGCCAGAGGATTCTCTCATGTGGAGGGAATAGATTATGAGGAGACATTTGCTCCTATTGCTTGATACACTTCTATTCGGATGATTATTTCCCCTGCAACATCCATGGGTTAGAGAGTACATCAGATAGATGTAAAGACAACCTTTCTCAATGGAGATATTGAGGAAGAAGTATACATTGAGCAGCCAAATGGTTTCGTGATACATGAGAAGGAATCTCGTGTGCAGTTTGAAAATGGCCTTGTATGGAATCAAGAAACCACCTCGAGCTTGGTATGCAAGGATTGATGGAAACCTGATGATTTTTGGGCTTCAGCAAAAGTGTTGTCAATTCTAGCCTATACTACAAAACTGTTAATGGTGAGTCCCTGATTTTGGTCCTCTACGTTGATGATTTATTCCTCATCAGTACATAGAGCTTTATTATTGAATGCAAGTATGCGTTGGCCTCTGAGTTCGAGATGAAGGACCTTGGTATGATTCACTACTTATTGGGACTAGCGGTGTGGCAGAGAACTGATGGGATCTTCCCGAGTCAGGGGAAGTACACAATTGAGATATTGAAGAAGTTTGAGATACTAAACTTCAAGCCCGTGGCTATACCAATAATGATGAATCTAAAGAAACTAAGTGTGTCTTCTTCCGATTTTGACGAAATTGATCTGACTTTGTACAGGCAGCTGATTGGATAATTGATGTATCTGGTTAACACCAGACCAAATATTTGCTATGCAATGAGTGCACTTAGCTAGTTTATAAGTCAGCTGAGATAGACACACTAGATTGTTGTGAAACATGTGTTGAGATACTTGCGAGGCATAGTTCGACATGGTCTGAGATATACTTCGAGTATTGATATGATATGGCAGGAATATATTGACTCTGATTGGGCAGGGAGCGCAGTGGACAGAAAGAACACCTTCAGGTGTTGCTTCACTTTGGGATGTTCCATGGTTTCGTGGTGTAGCAGGAAATGAACTTATGTGGCTTTGAGCACAACAGAAGCAAAGTACATTGCATTAAGTATGACAATCAGTGAAGCAGTGTGGCTTCACAAGATCCTTGTAGATTTATTCGAACATGTGCTGGATTCCACCATTATTCATTATGGTAACCAAAGTTGTGTGAAGATCTCTGATAATCCAGTGTTTCGTGACAAATCGAACCACCTTGAGATCAAGTACCATTTCATCCGAGACATGATGCAAAGGAAGGAAGTATTGGTGCAGTACCTTCCTACAGATGAGCAGGTTGTTGATGTTCTTACCAAACCAGGATGAAGTTTAAGTACTTCCATGACAGACTTGGTGTGGCAGAGAATGCCTCCCTCGCTGAGAGGGAGTGTTGATGTTTGCAGCTTCCTGACACATTCTCCAGATCGTACTCCTCTGTAACTGAGTTGATTTGATCTGTGATGACACTTATCCGAGAAGGGATAAGTGGGGCACTTATCCGAGAAGGGATATGTGTGGTTGGGCTTATAACCCAACGTCCCATGTGGAGAGCACATGAGGACATGTCAAGGGAGTTGACCCTTGACGTTATACACTATGGGAGTTGACCCTAGTGTTTATAGAGGGTGTAGCCTCTAGAAGTCCACATGGAGTGCCATGTGTGACAAACTTTCTCCCGATCGTACTCCTCTATGAATTGAGTTGAGTTGATCTGTGAGGACACTTATCCGAGAAGGGATAAGTTGAACACTTATTCGAGAATGAATAAGTGTATTTGGGCTTATAGCTCATCGTCCCATGTGGACAATACATGAGGACATGTCAAGGGAGTTGACCCTAAGTGTTCCTAGAGGGAGTAGCCTCTAGAAGTCCACATGGGAGTGCCATGTGTGACAAATCTTTTGTTACTATGGTGGTTTTGTACCACTGGCAGAGACTGCGTGTCTCTGGAAAGTAGTTGTGTACTACTATGGAAAGATACCTCCCTAGTTAAGAGGGAGTGTTGATGTTTCAGCATCGGGCATAACTTCTCCTACATTGGGCTTCAGACCAAGGGAGATAGGATACATTTATCACAAAAGTGCACTTGTGATAAATGGGCCCAGACGTAGTCCTTCCTTGATCATGACAAGGAATAATATGGACTCAAGGTGCTTGAAGTACTTTCCAGATGTTTGTTAGCATGACGTCGACATTCACTCATAGGTGTGTGCCTGTGGTGAAAGATCTTGGTATAGTCTTTGTCCTAGTCATGGCGATTTGACAAGAAATGATAAAGATTCAAGATGCTATATGTTATTACGTGCGGACACAGAGTGAGCCTGAATTAATTGGCTCAGAGGGAGAGTCGCAGAAGGAGTTTCTCCTCAGTTCAGGTGGGAGAGAGATGTCTCCCAAGACTGACAGACAAGTGTCATGAGTCTAGGGTGAAGTTTGTATACTTCAAAGACAAGAGTGGCATGTTGCAGAATGTATCCCTCGTTGAGAGGGAGTGTTGATGTTTGGATAACATCGGGAAGACATTCTCTAAAGATAATAATTAATAATATGATTATTATTGATTATTATATATATTATATAATAGGTAAATTATAATAACAAATAGTTATTGATTATTTAAGGGACGCATCCTTTCATTGATGGTCACCTTATGTTCCCTATATATGAAACACTCATCATTGTAATAATATATTGAATATCTAATCATATCTCATATGAAGAAAAACCAACAGAATACGCCCAACCACTAAGTCGATTTCATTTTATCTCAATGAGCAAGCAAAAACCCTATCTCCAAAGAGATAAGGGTTGAGATCAACCCTCACTCTCTCAATGAGATGGATGGCCAAGATTAAAAGACCATCACTTAAATTATTTTCACTTTTAACTTTAGAAAAAGTGCTCATTAAGTCAACATTAAAATATAACACATTTAATGCACTTTTTCCTAAGTTAAATTTAGGGAAGAGATCTAACCCATCAACTTGGCTAGTTTCGTTGTCCCCGACCATGCTAGGACGCCACACATGAGGAAGACCTTATGAGTTACACTTCTCAACAAGGCGCTAGGCCTGGCGGAGGTCAAGGGTTCAACCCGTTGACCTGCATTTTGTGCGCTTTAACTCCCACAACATCGACTTTAAATATATTCTCGTTGAGTTGGGGTTACAAGTCATACAATCGGATTGTTGGCTAGTGCACGTTGTTTAGTCTGTTAGCACCCAGGGAGGTCGTAGGGTCAACTCTCCCAACGCGTATTTTATGCCATATCCCATATACATTGCAACTTAAATACATTAATTCATATATGGCTTAACAACGAGATTTGTAACATGATCAGTGCGGAGTTTGATCTGGTTTCAATAGGTCTCGAGTTTGAGTCCTCCGCCAATGGTTGCCCAACAACATTTTACATTCGACCAATTGGACCAATCCCAGGGTGCCATGTGGCACCACTAGATTGGTCCATGTGTCACTGTGGGATTGGCCCACGTGCCATCCAGTCACTTCAAACTGTCAGCTTTGTCGTACCTACCACATCGACTTGCCCCTGCCATGTGTCATCACTGCACTCTGCCACGTGTCAACAGCAGAATGTGCCCCATGTCCCTGTCAAGTTGACTTTTTTGTTGTTGGTCAAAATATTCAAAACACCATAACTTCTTCATACAAGTCGAATTGAGGCGAAATTTGTGTCGTTGGAAAGCTCTCACTGAGCTCTACGACTTGGTAGCAGTTTCGAAAACATTTGAAGACTTTGATTTTTCCTTGGTCATGGATCCTCCTGGATCAAATCATGAAGCCTTGAAGTTTATTAACAACCAAGTAAAGTTGAATCAAAGGTACATGAAATGGGTAAACTTCTTGCAAAGTTATTCATTCGTATTAAAGCATAGGAGTTGAAAGTCAAATAGAGTTTCCAATGCATTGAGTGGGATGCCAGACTTGGTGACTAAGATGTTTGTAGAGGTAGTTGGGCTTGAAAGAGTTGTATGAAGAGGACATTGATTTTGTTGAGGCATGGAAGGGTTGTAAACAACCATGGAGTAAGATAAGATAAGATAATTTTATTAATGTCCGACAAATGACCACAACAGTAGATCAATGGGACTAAAAGATACATCTAGTGTGAATACAAAGTGAGTGCAAAAGCAACTCCTAGGTAATGCTGAAAGTAAGATAAAGAAAGCAAAAGAAAAAGTGCAACCTAGATCTAAGCCAATCACTAGGTCTAACTAAAACCAAACCCAAAAGAAATTTATTAGTGTCATAGGTGTAGTGATACAAAGTGACAGATAGGACAGCATACATGGATTATTTCATCTAGTTTTTGTTGTTTTGAAACCTGCCATTATGTATTCTGAGAGGATCAATGAGGGAGAACCATATCAAAGAGTTGCAAAGTGGTGGCTTGGGAGCTCACTTTGGAGCAAATAAGATAAAGGCTTTAGTAGAAGAGAGCTATTGTTGGCCTAGAGTTTGTAGAAGTGTGAGAAATGGGTCAAAGGTAGTCAGATTTGTCAACTACTAAAGGAAGAAGCCAAACACTGGATTGTATATGCCAATACGTGTACTAGATGGAATATGAGAGGACTTGAGCATAGATTTTGTTCATGGATTCTCAAACGAGGTAAGGACTCTATCTTTGTATTTGAGTATGCATATTTTACAGTTCATCATAATTGTAGAAGAATTTCAGAATTTAAGCTATGTCTTCATTTTGAAATGTTCCCAAAACAAAGACATAGTTTAAATCCATAAATTCTTCTACAATCTATCTTTGTAGCTATTGATAGAATTTCAAAAATGCCACATTTCATCCCATGTAAGAAGATCAACAATGCCACAAACTTTGTTGTTTTGTTTTTCAAGGAAGTAGTTTGATTGCATGGTTTCCCAAAGACCATCACTTTGGACATGGATAGCCAGTTTCTTTGACATGTTTGGAGGACCGTATGGAAGAAGTTGAGGACTAAATTGCAGTTTAGTTCAGCCTATCATCCTCAAACCAATGGGCAAACGGAAGTGGTAAACGTGAGTTTGGGAAACTTGTTGAGATGCTTAGTTGGAAAGAGGCCAGAACAATCGGGCGTGATTTTGGCACAAGCTGAATTTGTATATAATAAAACCGTGAATAGATCAACAAGTAAGACACGATTTCAGATTGTATACAAGAAGTTACTAAAAGGAGTGACAGACTTGATGAGCTTACTAGGGACAAGAGTGAGAAGCGCGAATGCAAAAACATTTGCAAAATTTATGAAAGAAGTACATGAACAAGTTAAAAAATAGCTACAACAAAGTAGCTTGGAATATAAAGCGAGTGCAAACTTGAAGGGAACAGAAAAGAAACTCGTTGAAGGAAACATGGTGTTAGCACATCTGAGAAAGGACTGTATAACAAGTTGAAATTTAAGAAGACAGGGCCTTACAAAATTTTGGAGAAGTTTTCAAATAATGCATACAAGCTTGAGTTACCAAAAGGTTTGGACATATTTGTTGATTTTCAATTTGATTGAATTATATGAGTACAACAATGGTGTCGAAGGTGAAGAAGAAGAAGCACAGTTTGCAAATTGGAAAGTGCAGATTCTGAATAATGAACGAGAGAAAATGGAAGAGACCCTTGCCAAAGGGCATGAAGCACTAGGTACAAAGAATATTTGGTTTGTTGGAAAGGTGGAGTTCAAAAGATGCAATGTGGATTTCTGAAGCCAAGTTGGGCTGAAGCGGTAGGCCATGCACTGAGTTTTCATCCTCAATTTCGTTAGCAAGATGCGCATGATTTCATTTGCCGAGACCAACGCATGAGCATTGCTAGTTAACTAGCTATCCTACACAACCAAAAAGAAATTCCACTTCTAATAATATGTAATTTCCTTTGTTTTCTAGATCTGGATTTCTATTTGAGGTCGAGACTTTGTTTTACAGAGGCTGGCAACCTTAATCCCTTGCTTTCATTAAGGAAGTCCAATCAATACTTTAACACTGAGCTACATAATAAAGGCTACCTCATTTTTGCACATGCTTTGGAAAAGAATATCTCATTGAAAATAACATGAGCCCACAAGATATCATATTTATTTTCACCTAACTAGACACCAACTCTCACTAACCCTCGTCTTTGAAAGTGCCTCACATGGACTCCAACCTTTGAAAGTGAATTTTTTAGAAATCGTTGGCATGAACAGCGAGATACACATTTTGGTTGCTTCATCAATTACATCGGACCCGCAGTGGAATAAGGAAAAGCACATCGAGCCTTTGATTGTGACACCGAATTTCTTGTTGGTGCACCGCTAGAGGATCAGCTCATATTTCCTGGCTGCCCCACCCAGTTGGAGCAACAAACCACTAGTCTCACCCATGATACCTCTAAGCATAGATCAATCAAGCCTTGTGTCTCCTCTCAACCTTCCCCCCCAACTCCCATTGAGGGTCAACTGACCTTTTCAAGACCCCTGAGGGGTTGTTTCAAGTCACAAGACGTACACAACCAAATGAGCAGATTGTCCAACTCCATGCGGCTCTCCCCTTCCAACATACTGCTCACCAAGTTCAACAAAATAGCCAAGTTTCTATCAGGAGATTCTTCACCTCGGCCTTAGATGTTAGGAGAGTTATGCTCCCTCATTCTTGTGCTCCCCCCGAGATCATACAGCCAAGCCCTCTCAATCTCAATCACTCGTAGAGGATATCGTCCACTAGTGCATCAGCTCTTTCACAATGATTGACAACACCGATGATGAGCACGCTTCTAGGTCTCCTCACTCATCCTCAGCAGCTAGCACCAGCAAGCCTTGACATCCTCTCTCTCTCCCTCTCTTTTGCTCAGTACCAAGATTTTCTTAACTTTTCAGTTTGTAAAATTTTTATATTACCAGCACTTTATCATATATTCTCTTTTAGCTAGACTTTTAGCATCTAGTCTTTAGCTTGTTCTTGGATCTTAATATCTTATTGCTTTTGCAGTTGTTTAGGAGATGCCATTGGCACTCCCACATTGTACTAACACTAGATGTACTAATTTAGTCCCATTTACCTACTTTTGTGATCACTATTTTAGTCCCATTTACCTACTTTTGTGATCACTATTTTAGTCCCATTTACCTACTTTTGTGATCACTATTTTTTGGACATTAATAAAAGTGTCTTATCTTAAAACCAAGCATGGGATGAGTTGCTGGTGCAGAGAGACTGAATTTTCTGGGCAAGGGAGAATAAAAGGACATCGAAAACCTGCAGAAAGTAATGGTGTAACAGTTCTGTGATTTGATAGTCTACTTGAAACACATAATACAAGTAGTCTAATTGATGTGCTCTGATCAAATCTCCTTTTTAACTGTGTACTTTAACTGTGGTTTGCACCATAAACTGAAATTTGTAAGAGTTACTGTTTGTTTTCTCAGTCTACATCAGATGTCATACTTCCATTCAGAACAGCAATCAAGGCATCTAATATTTCTGCAGAAAGCTAAATCGCTACACCGATGGTTGTCTTCCTAACAACACGTGGACCAAGCGCATGCATAGACACACAATCAGAGAATGACATATAATGCCAAAACTGAACTATACACAACAGCGAAAAGAAACTAAAAGGAGTAGAGTAATCTAAACAAGAACGCAGTTTTCCATATCTCTCTCTAAAAAAACTAAAAGGAGTAAAGCCAAGATCTATGATACAACTTACCTTCCTGCTTTTTAAGAGGCGGAAATCAATCAAGTCATCTGGCTGTGCATGTGAGACTTGAGCTTTGGCTTTGCTCTCTTCTGTTTCTCGGAACTGCTTGTCAGCTAGCATCTTCACAAAACTCTCCCGACAAGATTGCAACCATACTTTCTTGAAGAAATCATCAGGACAGGTAAGAATGCGTACGCATAGACTAATCCGATCATATGAGTCATCGTCAATTGGATGTGGAAGAACTGCAGATTGACCAAGTCGCAGAATTGAGACCATTATTAACAGTGCTTCGGCAGCTGCCTTGTTCACTTCCACTCTAGAAGGTTGCACCTCTTCCAAACGAAGGATTAGTTTAGTCAAAGTACAGACAACCACAGCACCAAGAAAGAAATCTCCTGTTAAAAGGATTGATCTCAGATTTCCGGTATTGGCAGCAGATCCTGGAATTATAGCAGCACTCAAAACAACAATTTCTGAAGCGGCACTCTGTGTAGCATACGTTCCATCAGCAAGAATAGCAGGTCGTTTCGAAGAGACGGTTATGGAATTTGCAGGTTGAGATTTGTTAGTTGTCGTACCCTTTGAATCAGCAGCCTCGGCATCCTCAGCCATTGTGTAAAAAGGCAGTTCGCCGAGGCACTGCTTAATGGTCGAGATACCACTTTCCACTTCGGACAGAGAAAGGCAGTATTCTCCAATAATCCAAAGAGCACATGAACAAACACGAGAAGATCGGATCTGATAGAAAGTGTCCAAAAGCCTTGTAATTATGGACACCCTGAGCTTAGGATTAGTTTCAATGATCTCTCGCACAAAGAGAACGACATCAATAGCAGACGCAAGATTGCTATCCCCTAAGAATTCCATCAGCAAATGGACAACAGTACTTGCAACTTCAGGGAACTTAATGGCGCACGAGTGAATCGCCTGCACCAACATTTGCCTGTACTCTCCATTCTTCTCCAATTCCATGCTCTGGGTCTTCACAACCTCTTTCTTCAGCGTCATGACAACCTCATCAATATTCCTAGGAGTGATCAATTCCAGCGCTATATCGAGCGTCTTCCTCCGTATATCCAGATTCGGACTCGAAAGTGCCCGGAGCACATCCATGATCATATCCACCATAACATCCCTATGCGACGCCTTGAGCTCTTGCAACCGATCCAACACAATGAGCTTCACATTGTTGTCGCTCTGCGACAGCAAGAGTTGGCAGTAGGTATTCGCCGCAGCCCGGATCGCAGTCGGGGCCGACGACAGACTCACCAGAGTTGACGCACACTCATACATGACCGCAGTTGATGACGAATTCAGCAACGAAATAATGATCTTGATGTATTTCCCCTTCTCCGCCGGGTTCGATCGGCAGACCTTCCGGATCAGCTCCAGAACAACCATCTGGAGCAAATCTCCCCAGTTCGGCACGGCGTCGAGGTTCCGTAGAAGGTAACCGATTGCACGCTCCTGAGAGCAATTGAACAGCATCAAGAACGCATTCCTTTTGGCAGACAGATCCTGCTCTGTCGACAGGGCCTTTTCTATCATCTCAGGCGCATCGACAAGCAGTTGCTCTCCCTGCGGCAGCTTGTAGATGGCCATCACTGCCAAAATAGCGTTCCGCCTAATGTAGGGATGGCGATGCTCTAAATTAGCCAAAACAGAGGGTATCAGGGGCTCAATCAGCTCGCTCTCGTTTAACCTAGACAGAAACCTGAGAGTTACCCCCCTGATGTACTCATTGGGGTGCTGAAGGTTGTTTCGGAGGTTTTGGCAAATGAGGATCATTTCTGGCAGGACCTTGCCCTTTGTGTCGGTTTTTTCAATGATCTCCAAATATAGCAGAAGCAATTTCTGTATAGTGTGATCTTCTGAGGGGAGTACGTATCTGACTATGGTTATGAACAGCTGCGGGAGACTGTCGCCGTTCAAGAGAAGCATTATGGCCTTCTTAAGGGCGTCGATCTTGCGCTCGACGTCGTTGCCTTCTAGGAATTCTTTGATCTCGTTCGCCATAGCCGGGGTCCCCTTGTCGAAGTGGATCAGTAAACTGCAGGATTTCTCCATTTTTTGGGCGTCGAGGGTTTCTCGGGTTTCAGCAGCAGCAGATCTAAAGTTCGAATCTCGCCGAGGGCCGTCAGTCACAGTGTGGGCATCTCGTTCATTCTATAGGGAATGGGAGTGAATCACAGAGTGTTTTGTTTGAGGCCGGGGTTGGATTTTGGTTTACGAGGGCAGAAGAACAAAGCACGGGAATTGTTTTTCAGTGAATTGGTTCAACGGGACTGCGTGAGGGTTCGGTTATAAACCCGCCACTTATGAGCACGTTTAAATAATTAATAATACATTTGAATTGTTATTCCCTTGCGATACGCGAAAAGGGACTTTTACCTTTCGCTTCAAGCGATTTTAGTAGTCGCGTTCGCGCCTTACACATTCACATGGCAGAAAACTTTGGCTTTATATAGTCATAGTGATTTTATTTTCGCTTATTAAGAAAAACTGAAAGATGATTGATCAATAGTGATTAGGGTGGTAAATGTAGTTGTTATTGGTTTCGAGGAAGGTTGGCATGTGTTTTTGGGCTCTTGAGAGTTACAAGGCTGGAGGTGGCATGGTAAGTGTCAATGCATAAACATAGGATCTAGACTATTTGGGATTAGTGATTATTTTTTCATCTTGCTTATTGTTTAAGAGGTGGAGGTGGAGGTGGAGGTGGAGGTGGAGGTGGAGGTGGAGGTGGGGTTTTGGAAGTTATGGTTAGTGTTTTGTTTTAAGGTGGTGGTGTTGTGTTATTATCGTTTGTTATTGGCTTTGTTGTGATTCTTGTTTTTGATGTTTTATTCACGTATTTGTTGGTGTTCTATGAAGAGCATGAATTTCGAAGGCATTGGTTTTGTGTTGTGTTATCATGGTGTGTTGTTTGTTGTTGCATTGTTTCATCATCCTACTCCTAGATTTGTTGTTTTGTGAAGTGTTGGTTGTTGTTATGTTTGGAGGTGGTGGTGGCGTGTTATTGTCGTTTGTTGTTCATTGTTGTGGTGCGAACTAATGAAGAGTTGGGGCTTTGGAGTATTGTTGTGCCATGAGTTGTTGTCAACACTCATTGGTGTTGTGATCTAAGGTGGTGATGAGTTGTTCATTATGGGTTTCATGGACATTGTGGGGTATCCTGCTAGAACCAAAGGATATGGTGATGTGGGATTGAGGTCGTTGCATTGCCATCTACACTCATTTATATGCATTTTGTTATTGTCCAAATTTATTGGTTTTGATGAAAGGTTGCATTGGTATTGCATTAGATCCATTGGATGCCTATTGTTGGTTTTGGTTTTTCCTTATTCAATTTGGCATGTCATGGTGATCCAGATTATTTTCGGCATGAAATGAGAGCGGAGATATCATAAAGAAATGCACAGAGATAACGCAGATATCCAATAATATAACAGAAGTGTATCAGAGATGCAACCATAAACACAGATATATAGTAATACACGATTTCTATTAATGAAAGAAATGTACAGAGACTGTAAAAATATAGAGTGAAAGACTCGTTAGAATGGTGGCAGCTTATCTCTGAGAAGAGATGTGACGGCTACTCGCATTCGCAAGAAGAATGATTACAATGAGGCTTTGAAGGCCTTTTTACAATAAACCGGAATGCCAAAAACCCTAGACATCCAAAAACCTAACCCAAGGAGATGAAGCGCCAAAAAGTCATGTGGGCCCCGTTTGGGTAAGTTAGTACATCAACTTCTCAGGGTCGTAACTTTTGCATACGATCTTCGTTTTAGGCATATGATAGCCCGTTGGAAAGGTATTGT
>SNQJ01S0001434.1:253983-277063 GCA_010110895.2 Picea sitchensis
TGTGTTGGAGAGCTATGGTACTTGACACTCCTTTGTCCTTAGGACCCTAAAAACCCTAGCCTCCACAATATGGAAAAAAATTCCTACATCTTTGAATATAAAAGGAATTTGGGAATTATGTTAGTGAAGTAATATCCAATAGGTAGTAATACTCCCACCGGCGTTTATAAGAAAATAAAATAAATAAATAAGTATTGCTCATGCCATTGTGGGAGACCTATCTCAAAATAATTCTTGCATCGTGTTGATTGGATGGGGATACCTCTCTAGTAACCCTTCTTGTGTGGACATGATGATACAATGTTCATGATATATCTCAAAAGACTCCTCTCAAGCCATTGGTTGTATTGAGATAAGTTTGGGATAACACCTTGATACGATCTTAAGTGGTCTCGTGACCCATACTCGTAATATGTCAACTATGGAGGACCTACAAAGTAAGAACCACAACTTGACTCCAAGATTGATACCAATATTTATGATTTTAATACTATAGTCAAAGACCTCTCATGAAAGTTTGACCGACAAGGGGTGGAGAATGTTGGGAATCCGTTATATTATTTGCATGGCTATCTCCAACTCTTTTTATGCCTGTGTCAGGCGTGGGAGACCCTAACCAAAATTTTTGGGTTGTTTTTGGTCTAATTTTTGGCATGTTTTGTGGTTTTGGGGCCATTGTAATCTAATTCCAATTAAGGAATTAGGGTTGTAATTTAATTCGGGTTAATGGATCAGGGTTTTATATGTTGCAAAATACCTATGTATTTTATTGTGAATGGTGAAATTAATATAATGAAGAAGATAAAGGTGCAACTCTAAGGTTTGCTATTTTTCCTAGATAAGGGTTTCTAGGGTAAATCTTAGTGTATTGTGTGTATGTCATTATTGATCTTTCTATTTTGCTTAATAATTTATATGCATTATTTCACTTCAAAGGTTTTAAACTTACGTTTGATATTAGAGCGATATTATTAGCTTCAGGGGAACGTCTCTATTGCTAAAGGTTCAACTCGTTTTTTGTAGAGAAAAATTATATTTAGTCTATGACAAACCTGTTTTCGATGGGAGATTTGCAATGGTGATTCTTGTGTTGAAAGAGAATGGTAAGCAGTTCTAAAACTAAGATTGAGAAATTTAATGGGCAAAGCTTTGAGTTATGGAAGCTCAAGATGGAGGAATTTCTTGTAGACAAAGAACAATGGGTCATGCTGCAACACTCACTAGTTGAATATATATATGCTTGCTTTCTTTTAGATTTCGTGTAGGGATTACTTCAAAGAACCAATAGTTGGGGTAGAGATTTAGTTTTCTGTGTTGTTTCCCTGTCGTTTGAAGTGCATAGCTTAAAGCAAGATATATTTTGGGTCGTATATCTTACTTTAAGCTACACACTTCAAACGACAGGGAAACAATAGACAAAATTGAATCTCTACCCCAACTCTTGGTTCTTTGAAGTAATCCCTACACGAAATCTAAAAGAAAGCAAGCATATATATATTCAACTAGTGAGTGTTGCAGCATAACCTTTGGAAAAATATAATTCCAAGGGTTTAAAAAGAGTGTAACAATGTCTTTGTTGTGTGCTTTGGTGTTGTTAGATGTGCTTGCATGGTCATTGGGCATTGATTCATACAAACATATTTTCTATCAGGTAGAGGTAGCAAAGTTAGTAGTGTGTTACCTATTCTCTAGTGAGATTACCATTGGCTTTCATTTGTTGGTATGCATCGTAGCATGACTTAACTTACATGAGCAAACCAAGGTTTTGGTCATATATTATTATGACACATGAGCATTCTTGCAAAGCCATGGAAGCAACCACAATACTATGCAACGACGATGTGGAGCGGAAGGCCCCACTTCCCATAAATTATGATTCATGAACATTCTTGTGGATGTGGGGAAGCAACTAGTGACATTGCATAGGGGTGACATGGAGTGGAAGGCCCCACGCCCCATAGATTATGATATGAGCACATTCTTGTAGACCAACAAAGACAACCAACAACAATACATAGGGGTGACATGTAGTGGAAGGCACGACTTTTGAAACCAATTAAAAAGGATTGACATAATAGTCACATGAAGAAGACAACTTCAGAAAGTGGTTGACTCACTATTGATGGTCAACAAGCAATCATGATCATCTAGTTTTAAGGTCATACCCTAACTTTCGTGCTTTAAGTTACTTAGGAATTAGTAAATAAATGTATATGACCATCTTCTTTGAATAAGGCTCATCCGATAGCAATGGATATTTATTTAATGTAAAAGGTCATCTTTATTAAATAATGCCCACTAGGAAGTTGATACTCATTAATAATGGGACCATGAGTAGTTAGGGTTTTGCAATTGAGAATCTATCTAGAGAGCTAGGAGATGATGGAATTTGTTTGTCGATGTTGTATTTGGAGCTTTGCTCGATGAAAGGTTTTCCCACCTTAAGAGGCGAGTGAACATTGTTTTATTTCTTCCAATAATCATTAATGCAAGGGCATCTTTTGCATATTTCATCTTGTTTGTCTCTTGTATCCAGTTTTCTTCATTTATAATCTTTGTGTACCTAGTTTGTGTTTCAATTATAAGGGTTAAGGAACACTAAAAGTGGTATCAGAGATCTTTCTTGAGCTAGTGCACATATGAATTTTGGCAAAAAAATATTTAGGTGAGAGACATGTTCCGACGTCTTTAAATAACACAGAGATCTATCATTAGGTGGGTAAATCTGCAATCAAGGAAGAATATTGATAGAAAATATAGTCATATCGTCTGGTTGGACACCCTTGTGACCTTTCTTGGTACCCCTTTAAACAGTACTACATCAAATGGCACTTGTATATGGAATTGCCTTCCACGTACCTTAAGGGTGTATCATAAGCACTCTAGGCACACCTAAAACTAATATTTCGTAAACGTGTGGTCATCTTGTTGCTATAGCACATCGAGAACAAGACTCGGGGAGATCATTCTCGTCTACCAGGGAATTGGGTAGTACAACTAAGGGTACAATCTATCCTCCTTAGTTAGTGTCATTAAAGATTCGATTGGGTACTATTGTTGGAGACCCTTCAATGTGTTGGAGAGCTATGGTACTTGACACTCCTTTGTCCTTAGGACCCTAAAAACCCTAGCCTCCACAATATGGAAAAAAATTCCTACATCTTTGAATATAAAAGGAATTTGGGAATTATGTTAGTGAAGTAATATCCAATAGGCAGTAATACTCCCACCGGCGTTTATAAGAAAATAAAATAAATAAATAAGTCTTGCTCATGCCATTGTGGGAGACCTATCTCAAAATAATTCTTGCATCGTGTTGATTGGATGAGGATACCTCTCCAGTAACCCTTCTTGTGTGGACATGACAATACAATGTTCATGATATATCTCAAAAGACTCCTCTCAAGCCATTGGTTGTATTGAGATAAGTTTGGGWTAACACCTTGATACGATCTTAAGTGGTCTCGTGACCCATACTCGTAATATGTCAACTATGGAGGACCTACAAAGTAAGAACCACAACTTGACTCCAAGATTGATACCAATATTTATGATTTTAATACTATAGTCAAAGACCTCTCATGAAAGTTTGACTGACAAGGTGGAGAATGTTGGGAATCTATTATATTATTTGCATGGCYATCTCCAACTCTTTTTATGCCTGTGTSAGGCGTGGGAGCYCCTAACCAAAATTTTTGGGTTGTTTTTGGTCTAATTTTTGGCATGTTTTRTGGTTTTTGGGCCATTGTAATCTAATCCGGGTTAATGGATCAGGGTTTTATATGTTGCAAAATACCTATGTATTGTATTGTGAATGGTGAAATTAATATAATGAAGAAGATAAAGGTGCAACTCTAAGGTTTGCTATTTTTCCTAGATAAGGGTTTCCAGGGTAAATCTTAGTGTATTGTGTGTATGTCATTATTGATCTTTCTATTTTGCTTAATATTTTATATGCATTGTTTCACTTCAAAGGTTTTAAACTTATGTTTGATATTAGAGCGATATTATTAGCTTCAGGGGAACGTCTCTATTGCTAAAGGTTCAACTCGTTTTTTGTAGAGAAAAATTATATCTAGTCTATGACAAACCTGTTTTCGATGGGAGATTTGCAATGGTGATTCTTGTGTTGAAAGAGAATGGTAAGCAGTTCTAAAACTGAGATTGAGAAATTTAATGGGCAAAGCTTTGAGTTATGGAAGCTCAAGATGGAGGAATTTCTTGTAGACAAAGAACAATGGGTCATTGTGGATCCCGTTGTTGCACCTACAAGTATGTCGATGGAAGACTAGACAAAGTTGGAAAGGAAGGCAAATAGTATAATTTGGTTGTGTCTTTCAGCTTCAAAGTTATTGAACATCTCAGGAGAAGCTACAACCAAGGTGTTATGGGATAAGTTAGGGACTTTGTATCAGTCTAAGTCCCTGGTAAACAAATTATTCCTTCAAAAGAAGTTGTGCTTTCTAAGGATGAATGATGGAGACTCTATGACAAAACATCTAAATGCCTCTAACACCGTGGCAAGTTAGTTGTTGTATGTTGATATTAAAATTTATGACAAATATAAGTGCATTAGCTTACTGTGCTCTTTTCCATATTCGTGGGATAGTTCGGTTGTAGTTATTGGGAGTAATACAACCACAATATTGAGCTAAGTTTGGGATAACACCTTGACAAGAACTTAGGTGGTCTCATGACCCATACTTGCAACATGTCAACCATGGAGGATTGATACTGAGATTTACGAACTTAATACTATAGTCAAATACCTCTCATGAAAGTTTGACTGACAAGGGGTTGAGAATGTTGGCAATGTGTTATATATTTGTGTGGCTATATTCACCTTCGATTATGCTTACATAAGGCGTAGGAGCCCCTGAACAAAATTTTTGGGTTGTTTTTGCTCCACTTTTTGGCTTATTTTGTGGTTTTCAACCCATTGTAAACTAATTACAGTTAAGAAATTATGGTTGTAATCTAATATGGGTTCATGGATTAGGGTTTTGGAAGCTGCAAAATCCCTTTATATTGTATTGTGAATAGTGAAGTTAATATAACGAAGAAGATAGAGGTGTGACTCTAAGGTTTGTTGGTTTTCTCGGTTAAGGGTTTATAGGGTAAATCTCTTTGTATTGTGTGTATGTCATTATTGTTCTTTCTATTTTTCTTAAGAATATATATGCATTATTTCAATTCAAAGGTTTTCAACTTACATTTGATACCAGAGTGATATTGTTGGCTTTAGGGGGGTGCCTTTGTTGTTAAGGGTTCAACTCATTTTTTATAGAGCAAGTTTATCTTGGGTCTTTGATATACCCGGTTTCAGTGGGAGCTCTACGATGGTGATTCTTGTGTTGAAAGAGAATGGAAAGAAATTCTAAAATTGAGATTGAGAAATTTAATGGGCAAAGATTTGAGCTATGGAAGCTCAAGATGGAGGACCTTCTTGTAAACAAAGAATAATGGGTCGTTGTGGATCCTAATATTGCACCTACATGTATGTCAATGGAAGACTGAAAGAAATTGGAAAGGAAGACAAAGAGTACAATTTGGTTTTGTCTTTCAAATTTAGAGTTACTCAATGTCTCGGGAGAAGCTACAACCAAGGTGTTATGGAATAAGTTAGGGACATTGTATTGGTCCAAGTCCATGGTAAAAAAACTTTTCCTTCAAAAGAAGTTGTACCTCTCGAGGATGAATGATGGACTCTATGACAGAGCATCTAAATGGCTTTAACAATGCGGTGAGTTAGTTGTTGTCTATTGATATTAAAATTTCTAACAAAGATAAGTGCATTAGTTTAATGTGCTCTTTGCCAGATTCATGGGATAGTCTGGTTGTAGCTATTTGGAGTAATACAACCACAATAATGTTTGATGATGTGGTTGCATCCTTGCTATGATAGGAAATGAGGCAAAAAACCGTGGATAGTCAGAGTGTGGATGCCTTATCTGTAAGAGGCCATCCCCTATAAATAAGTCTTCTAAGGGGAGATCTAAATCTCCAGGAAAATCCTTGTTGAGATGTTGGAAATGTGGTAAAACTTCTTTCTAACTTCATTTTTCTAAAAAGTTGAAGTTATCATGGGGCCCCTCCTTCTGTTTCTTTCAACTTTTCAAGGTCCATTTTGACTAAGTCCAGGCCATTCACTCTTATAAGTTTGCCTCAAGTCGACAGCTCCAAGCATGCATTATCTATGGACCAGACTAGGCTTGAATATGCTTTACTCTCAAATCTTCATCTAGCACCAATACATAACATGTCACTTAAGTTTATCTTTCCCAACACCAATATATAAGCAAAGGAAATCCTCCCCAACACTGATACATCAATGTTCAAATATTTGTTGGCATTGGTGGTGACCAAATATTTTCTAATGTCGATAAACCTTCCTTTGACACTCAAAGTGATCCGGATTTATGAGCAGAACGAAAGGAAAACACAGATTTATAATATTAACACCGAGACATAGTGAATAACAACAAAGATACAATAAAACTAGCCTTCTATTAAATAAGAAATGTGTTGAAACTGTAAAATGCAGACTGAAACAAGCTTTCTAGAATGGTGGTAGCGTATCTCTAAGAAGAGATGTAACGACTACGTCATTCGCAAGAAGATGGGTACAACGAGGCTTTGAAGGCATTTTTACAATAACCATGAAAGATAAAACCCTAGACATCCAAAAACCTAACCCTAGAAGATGAAGCACCAAAACTCATGTTGGCCCTGTTAGGGTAAGTTAGTACATCAACTTCCCATGGTCGTAACTTTTGCATACGATCTTTGTTTTAGGCGCACGAATGCCCGTTGGAAAGGTATTGACGAAGAGCTTCATTTAGGGGGATCAATCAGAGCCTTTGCCCTTTATTTAGGTGCCCGGTCATGAAAAAACATCGTTTAGGGCCTCAAAATGGCCTCGGAAATCCAGGAACCGAAAATTTGTTAAAAATAATAAGTTGCAAAAAATCGTTTTTAGCCAGTTGTAAAAGGTGGGTGGCCACCAAGATCCTCCTGGATCGATCCTCCCCCCTTAGGAAGAAATGGTCTCCATTGCATTGAGTTCGCCCATCAGATGAGGAAATTTCTGTTGAATTTGGCCCCGGGTGAGCCACTTGCCTTAGTGCAGGAGTTGCCCTGCTTTGACAACCGGATAAAGTTGGATCCTCTACTGCCAAGTTCCCTTGACCTGTGTGTCCATGATATGATTAGTGGATTCCTGTTCCATGTATTCAGGGTTGAGCTTTGTTGGTGTCAATTGTTCTGTTATCTCTGAGGTGTCCAATAATGGTGGAAAATAAGGGCGAAGGAGGTCCAAATTGAACACTAGGTGCAATCTAAGGAAGGGGGGAAGGTTGAGCTTAAAAGCATTGCTACCTACAACCTTGGTGATGGTGTAGGGTCCATAACAGAGTGGACAAAGCTTTCGATGAGGCCCTGTAAGGCATTCTTTCTGCAAGTGAAATCAAACTTTGTCTCCCACCTGAAACTGGTGTGGCACCCGGTGTTGATCATGGCRTTTCTTGTACTTGGCATTGGAATTCTGTAAAACATCCTAAACCTATTGGCGGATGTGTTGGATCCACTCAATGAGTCAAGTGGCTTTGTCAACTCTAGTTGGAGTATGCAACGAGTCTGCCTCGGTGGCCACAAGGGGTAGTGTAACATCCATGGGACCCAATGGTTGAAATCCCAACCCCACCTGAAAGGGGTTGTGGTCAGTTGAGATATGTATGACTATGTTGTAGTTGTGTCGAACATAGGGAAGACTCTCATCCTAGGTGTGTGGGTGCTCCGAATTGTACATGCACAGGATGTGCACGATCATTCGATTGACGACCTCGGTTTGGCCATCCGTCTGGGGGTGGAAGGCACTAGATTTGGTGAGCTTGGTGTCCAGTAGTGACTAGAGGATCGACCAGAATGTGTTGAGGAACCAACTATCCCAATCTGAGATAATGGTTTGTGGGATACAAAAATTGACCCACACTCGTTCAAAGAAGAGCTTGGCAATGGTCTCCATTGTGATGCTCTTCTTGTAGGCAGCCATAATCGCCATATTGGAAAAGGGATAAACAACCACAAAAACACATTCATTTCACCGCTTGGTGGATGGAAGGCCTGACATGTAGTCCATTGATATGGATTCCCACTCAGGAGTAGTCAAAGGGTTGTACATGCCTTGTTTCTTAGTGTTCAGTTTGGCAATAGCGCGGGTAGTGTAGGACTTGATATACTTGTTGACATCTTGTCGAAGTTTCAGCTAGTAAAAATGTTTCTGCAACATTGCCACTATATTTTTGACACCGAAATGTCCTGCCACCCAATTGTAGTGGGCTTCCCAAATCAACTTCACCGGTTCGCTTAATGGAACACATAGATGGCCCAGATGACACAACAACCCATCCTGAAGATGGAAATTAGTGACAATTGTGTTGGTTCCCAACACCTGGTAGGTTGTGGTGAAGTTAGGATCTGTCTCAAAGAGGTGGGGCCACCCAGAGGTCTCATGGCCGCAAGAGTCTAGCACCATGGTGAGTGTCGTGACTGGAGGTCAGTTGAGGCAATCAATAACCCGATTGGTACTAAATGTCTTATACTTGATGTTGAGGTGGAATTTTTGCAAGTATGTGGACCACTTATGATAGCGTTCATTCTGCAATTTTCCTTGTGTTTGCATAAACTGCAGCAGTTTATGATCAGTGTGGATGATTGTCTCCTTCCCTAGAATGTAATGTTTCCATCGGCAACAGACTTGCACAATGGAGTACATTTATTTGTCGTAAGTAGGGTACTTAAATATGACATCTGATAATGTCTCACTATGATAGGCCACAGGGTGGTCGTGCTGAGTGAGGATTGCGCCCACACCATAGTCTAAAGCATATGTCTCGATTTCAAAAGGATGTTGCAGGTCAGGTAACAAAAGCACTAGGGTTGAGCATAAGTGTTGCTTCAGATCATCGAACGCTTATTGTTGGGACATGACCCACACAAATTTTTCCTTACCACCACCCATGGTTACTTGGTTGAGGGCCCATGCAATATGGGAGAATCCCAACACAAACCTACGATAGAAATTGGCAAGGCCTAAGAAGCTTTGAATTTTAGCGAGTGTGGTTGGGGCTGGCCAGTCACAAATGACTTGGATCTTGGTTCGATCCACATGCACACCATGCACATCAACAATGTATCCTAGGTAGTGGACTTTGTCCATGCTGAAGGAGAATTTTTCCAAGTTGGCATATAGTTTGTGTTGTTGCAGAGTGTGCATAACCTATTGAATGTGCTGTAAGTGTTCCGCCCAAGTCTTGTTGTAGATGAGGATGTCTTCCAGATACACCACTACAAAATAATTGGTGAAAGGCCACAAGATATCGTCCATCAACCTCATGAAAGTTGCTAGGGCATTTGTCAAACCAAAGGGCATGACCAACCATTCAAAAAGACCTTCTTTTGACTGGAAGGCAGTTTTCCATACATCTGTCTACTCAATTGGGACCTGATGGTAGCCAGAATTTAGATCAATATTACTGAAGTATTTGGCTCCCTTGAGTTGATCAAGGAGATCGTCGATTCAGGGAATCAAGTACTGGTTCCTGACTGTGATTTTTTTTAGGGCCCGATAATCAATGTAGAGTCGTCAAGTCCCGTCTTTGTTCTGCACAAGCATGATTGGGCTACCACATGGCGATGATATGGGTCGGATGTGCCCCTTGTGGAGAAGTTCTTGGAAATGATGATGGATCTCCTCATTTTCTAACAAAGAGTGACGATAGACTGGTCCATTGGGTAGCAGTGCACCAGGGGTTAGATCGATGGAATGCTTGACCTGACAGTGTAGAGGTACCCCAATAGGTGAGGAGAAGATGTATTTATATTCTTCCATGACCTTATCCACTTGTTTCTACTGCGTAGAGAGGTCGGCCTCGGAGGCCATGAATGTGGTTGCAATCTTTCGCTCACTCTAAGAGTGAACCACGAAAAAGACAAACTTCCCGGTTTGTGAGATGACCTTCCTGCATTGCTTGGCAGAGATCAA
Organism: Picea sitchensis; assembly: GCA_010110895.2. Classification (NCBI taxonomy): domain Eukaryota; kingdom Viridiplantae; phylum Streptophyta; class Pinopsida; order Pinales; family Pinaceae; genus Picea; species Picea sitchensis. The sequence continues at coordinate 264,026 of SNQJ01S0001434.1, forward strand.
GGAAATGGCACTAGGTGGGACTGCCTCAGGTATCTTATACAATTTCATGTTCAAAGTAATGGTAACATTGCGAGGCCTAGACTCATATACAACATGGCATTTCCATAAATAAGGTTGGCCCATAAGATCATCACAAACTTCAAGGGGAGCAACTTCACACAATACCTCATCTTTAAATGGCTTGATGTCGTATGACAAACGACATTGTTGGTTGATGCGAAGATCGCTCCATTGGCGGAGCCATCCGATGGTGTAGGGTTGCAGGTGCGACATTGTCGTCAGGGCTAACCTCTTGACTACCTTCGTTGAGATGAGGTTCTTCTAGCTACCGCTATCAATGATGAAGTGCAGTGGAGTGCCTTTTGTTAAGTTTTTACTATTGTTATTAGGTTATTTTCAATTTAAATGAGCATTCATTGCATTTCCAAAACACCAATATAAAGAGGATCACTGAAAAAAACACAATCACAAGGTACACATCATTTTATCCTGGGAAACCCTCATGGGGGAAAAAACCCAGCAAAAACTTCCTCAATAATAGATTGCCAATAAAATGCCAAGACTAAGACCAAAACACCAAAGACAAACCAAGACTGAGCATGCGCCTTTCTTCTCCTTCCTCCTGCAACTGCCTTCAAGATATGCACACTAGATGAGTGAGTGAGTGTGTGTAAATGAGACACCAACCTCACATATAAATACAAGTGTGAGATGGTGCTAAGGTTGTGTCTCTTCACTTGGTTGAGCCGACTTCTCCTAGAAGTGGCTAAAACCACTTTATAAATACTAGGGGTTGACTTTACAAATACCACAATACAGATATAGTTTGACCAATCCACAAAAGGGATTTGATCTTATACAAGACCCAACTTGATCAATCTGCAAAAGGGGATTTGATCTATTAAATATTAACTCAAATATAATTAGAATATTCTTCGAAGTTACAATATTTCGACACCTTTCACCAACATCTGTGAATGAAAGAGGCGCTCGCCTTCCTCTGGCTCATCAAGTTCACCGAGTTGGATCTTAGTGGTAGCAACAGTGACACTGGGTTCCACGTCAATGATTTGTCTCCCCTTTTTTGGTTCTGACTCAGAGTCTAAACCCACATCCAATTCAAAGGCTTTCACCTTTGCCACCAATGACTACTTTGAGTGAAAATCAACAGTGTTATGCCCGGGCCTCTTATGGAAGTCGCACCACTTCTCGGTATCTTTCTTCGTCTTTCTGTTGTCCTTCTTTTCTTGCGGCTTCACCTGGTTGTCCTGAGGTTGTCCATATTTTCTCTATCCTTTGGTCTGCAGGTTGGGGCTACCCTTGCCCTACTTCTGCTGTGAGGGGTTCCCAGACCCAAACTGTCGTGTTTTTTTATTTAAGCTTCTGATTGATTTTGACAACATATCGATAAGTCGTGCCTAAGGAAGAGATGTCCAAAAACTCCATTTCTGGTTGGATGTATCTTTGCAGACCACCACAATACTTAACCACCATATGTCGCTAAGAATATTTGATACTCAACTTGGTGCGCAAGGTATGGAAGATATTTGTCAACTCTGGCACTTCTTGGTCCCTTTCTTTCCGCAGTGTGGTCCATTTTGTATACAGGTCCTCATAACTTCCAACAAGGTAGTATTGTTCCTTAATAACATCCCTGAAGGATTTCCAGGTAAGTGCGACTGTAAATAATGAGGGTTCCTCTATTTCCTTTTGCTCATAAAAAGTCTCCAACCAATCTTTGACATGGGGGACGACTTTGAGGAGAACAAAAGTAATATTTTCTCTATTCGAAAAGTTATGGATAGAAAAATACCCTTCTATCAGATTCAACCATTNTGTCAACTCTGGCACTTCTTGGTCCCTTTCTTTCCGCAGTGTGGTCCATTTTGTATACAGGTCCTCATAACTTCCAACAAGGTAGTATTGTTCCTTAATAACATCCCTGAAGGATTTCCAGGTAAGTGCGACTGTAAATAATGGGGGTTCCTCTATTTCCTTTTGCTCATAAAAAGTCTCCAACCAATCTTTGACATGGGGGACGACTTTGAGGAGAACAAAAGTAATATTTTCTCTATTCGAAAAGTTATGGATAGAAAAATACCCTTCTATCAGATTCAACCATTTGTCTAGAACATCTGCATTTATCTGACCTTCAAATATAGGAATATCAAAGTTTATTTGTACCTTCAAGGGGGCGACGCCTTCGCTCGAGGTAGATGTGTTGTTTGTCCGCAACCGTTGAAGGATTTGTGCAAGAAGATGGGTAAAATGAGGCTCTGAAGTCCTTTTTACAATAAACATGAAATCCAAAACCCTGGACATCCAAAAACCTAACCCTATGAGATGAAGCACCAAAAGTCATGTGGGCCCCGTTGGGGTAAGCCAATACATCAACTTCCCGGGGTCGTAAGTTTTGCATACGATATTCATTTTAGGCATACGATAGCCCATTGGAAAGGCATTGATGAGGAGCTTCATTTAGGGGGCTCAATCAAAGCGTTGAAAACTAATTTAGGTGCCCGGTCGCGAAAAAATGTCATTTAGGCCCTCAAAATGGCCCTGAAAGTTCAGGAACCGAAAAACTGCTAAAAATAGTAAGTTGCCAAAAAACTGTTTTGGCCCAGTTGGAAAAGGTGGGTGGCCACCAAGATCCTCCTAGATCACAAAGTTTTCCATTATCATCAAAACAAGGCTCAACGAAGGAAAGTCTTTCCAACACTGATATGTCGGTGAAGGAAAGTCTTTCCAGCATCGATACACCAACAAAGGAAAGTATTTCAAGCACCAATATACTAGTGAAGGAAAGTCTTTCCAGCATCAATACACTAGAGAAGGAAAGTTTTTTGGGTGTCATTTCATTGGTGAAGGAAAGTATTTCCAGTTCTGATACGCCAACGAAGGAAAGGCTTTCCAACGTCGATACACTTTTGAAGGAAAGTCTTTCGAGTGTCGATACACTGACGACAAAAGACTTACATGTGCCAATATGTTAGTGATAAAAACACTTTCAGACACCGATACAGGGACCCTACAACATTAAACTCGCACACATAATATGAGTTGTCATAATTAAATGCATGTACAATTATTCTCTTTTCTATTTTTGCACCCAAATGGCTATACTAAGCTTTTGGGACCTTGTTCTATACACCGTTCGAAATCGTTACAGCTCAAAGACTCCATATTCACTCACAATAGGTTGGAAGTGCATGATACACCAAGTTTTCACCTCCACATGTCTACTCCCTCGACTAACCTCTCATAGCTTTATAGGTAAGCCATGCCCTCCCCACACCTGTGCACTTTTTGTACACAAATTCTTTAAAATAAATAACAAATGGCATGGGTAGCAAGACAGGGGTGTGGGGGACCACACAAGTAAGTTAACCCTCCATCACCTAAACCTCGTTTCCTCCTTCCTTTTGCACTATACACAAACAAGATTTATTTCATTTACACAAACCCACAACTCGATTCCCCCCCTCCTCCCTCGAACCATTGTTCCACACTTTGCCATTCGAATTGCCAATCGAGGGAAGGGTTTTATGTTGTTCTTTTAAAACAAGGTTTGCAACAACATAGTTTGGATCGAGGGTTTTCTCCCTTCACAACTATCTCCCCCTTTCTTTGTAGAGAGGGGTTACCACCATTTGGAACCCTCAATAACCCTTTTTCATGGGGTATGACCAAATTCTCTATTAGAGCTCGCAACCATAGTGACACCAGAAAACTCACAAACTCCAAGCTCGTATTCAAATTTAAAATAATACGTGGAACCTTAAATTGCACCCACTACTTATTCCTTAGAGCCATTTTTTTCAAACTTTGAACCACTATGGCCACCATACCCGTAATCCATAAATGAACATTTCTCCCCCCTAAGGGTCATCTTGTTCCACCTAATTTGCAGATTATATATATACTAACCATGTTAATTTTGGTTGTTGTTGAAATGGCCGATTCATGGGAGGGATCATGGCCACATATGGAAGAAGGGGTGACAAAGACCCTATCATTGAGGTCTCATCATAAAAATAAGAAGAAGAAGCAGAAGTCATCACCCCATGCCGCATTTATGATGACACCCTTTGTGTCATTGACAAAGATATTGCATACCACTAGGGAGAGATGTATTGGATGTTTACTAATGAGACTTTCCCAAATTTTCTGGAGGGAGATCAAGATCTGGGCATCTACCAAACAATCAGACACTCCAAACTCCACAGAATAGCTACACATGTAGTAGTCTTCCCAATTTTTGAAGCTATCTCATTAATCATAAGACACACTAACCTGGACAACAAACTGATAGTGGATGCACAAGGAAACGTATTTTTCCTCCTTCAAACTGTTAGTTCTCGCAACATGCTACAAGTTTCCAAATGAGGAAATTGCACTCACTAAATACCGGGTGAAGCAATTCCCTTTGAAACCCAGGGACATTATCAGGAATTGGTGGGGCCCATGCTAGAATTTCAAGTCAAGGTCGTCCGACAATTACTCGAAAAAGTTGCCTAAAACTCCCTACCGATATGTAGTAGCCATGCTCTATAGGTTATGTGGAGAAGCAGATGCCCGAAAATTCAAAGTATCATGGGTAACCATGATACACTTTATTATCACCGCCGAGACAATTTTTAATTGAGAGGACATCCTCTCTTCTTCCTTGGAAGAGGCTATATCAACAATGAAGCACATGACTCCTGGAAAACATTCAAGCTTCCATACGTCATCCTATTTGCTAGATCCAAGATGTGTAATTCACACTTATCTAAATATGGGTTGGGGATGGAAGCCAAGTGACCACCCCATTCATGTTTATTGTCAACATATTTGAAAACACAAATACCGCATACAATACCACAAAATGTGTGAGAAGCTTCTTACTCCCTTGTACCAAGTGTTGTTCTGCACTTTTGCACCTTGTATGTCAAACAAGGCCATAGCTATAATGGGCAGGGTAGGGGATTGGTACATAATGAAACATGGCACATACATTAGAATATATGGTGCAACTAAGGGCCCCCATCTACTCCCCATATTTATCCCCGGTAAATTGTTTTTGCAGGAAATAACATATCATACTTTGGTGAATGGAGTAGGTGTAGCCCTCTATAGGGATAAGAAACTAATTTGGTCAGCCATTCCTTTATGGGTAAGTTACTATTTCAAAGATGTCAAGGAAGCAAAGGTAGAGGCTAACAACTTAGCTACCTTCCATTTTGGGGATACAAGATTATGTAGGCACAATCCTATTAAGTTCGTCGACAAGCACTATTAAGTTTGCAAATACAAATGGAGTTATGAATCTAGCTTGGGAGTTGGGAGAAATTCATAGGAGAGCCAAGACTTATGATGAAATTGTAACTTACCCATATTCATAGGAGAGCCAAGACTTATGATGAAATTGTTGATTACCGAGGTGAATAAATAATAGAGCAATTTAACCTTTTAACCATATAATCCAAGTGTTATATCAATGAATCATTATCATCCAATAACTTCTCAGAGTAAATAAACAATGAACGATGAACAATCATACACATACACAAGACACCAACATTTTTAATGGAACCCAAATCTGGAGAAAACCACGCAATGTTTTTCTTATATGTCTTGGAGAATTACATTCATTGGAAGCACCAACTCTTTGTATTTTCCAACAAGTAACTAGAAGGGAGGCTCCAACCCCTAGTTTCTCGTGCTACAACCTGCGGGAAGCTCAAACTCCCCAATTCTCTCACTTACAACCGTAAGGAGGCTACAACCCCCTATGTTTCTAGCCACAATCGTGGCGAGGTTACAACCACTTGTCGCTGTCTCCGGCCCCCGCCACTCAGAGTAGAAGTAGAATGATGGAACCATCAAGCGACCATTACCTGTCAGATATACCGCTGTTGTAAACCCTCGTACTCAATAACCAACCATGCATCAACCTCGTATTCCTCAACCTCAGAATCAAACCGGTATTCATAAACAAGTGCATCAACCATGCACCAACCTGCACTAAATAACCTCAGAATCAACTTGTACCATAAACAAGTGCATCAACCATACACCAACCTCGCACTAAATGACCTGTAATCAACCTGTGTCATACAAAAGTGCATCCAACCATGTACCAAGTATAAAATTCAACCATGTGTCAATTATTCATCAATTATGACTCATCAATATGTACCAACATCATCAACTATACACCTCATGTATGTGCCAACTCATCAACTACTTGTCTCAACTATACCTCAACCAAAAGCCCCTCATCAATTTCTATCATCCAAATCTGATTTGTAGCTCAGTAATAGACCCTCGTGTATATGATCACATTCTCAAGTAAACCTTCCTTAACTTCAACAACAAGAGACTAGTATTTTCATCAAACTTTTCTTTAGTCTCACATGCCTAGTTTTGGATTAGTCAACAACCCTAACTTGAAGTAATCATAACTTTGTACATGTAATGTATACAGATATGAAACTCCATACACAATGTTCTTCGTTGTTTTTTATGCAATTCCTCTGGTGTCATTGTTTGGAACCTCTCATAAAATGAGTTATGAAAATGGCACACCTTATTGAATTGCCATTCTAGAGAGCATCCTTGTAGAGCGTTCCCCACATACAATATTTGTTGAATTGATATGAAACTGCGGACAACATACCAAATAATCGCCCCTAACCAACACATTTATTTTCAATGAATTTGGATCTGTTATGAAGAAGTTATGACGTTTTTATTCAAAACATGTTTTGACTAGTTTCAAGACTAGCTACAAACCCTATTTTCCACGGACTCAGAACTCCAAAATAATGAACCACAAGTCAATTTTTACCAAGGATACTTGGATAGTTTTCAATGGAATACAATTTACCAATCAATCATTATATAAAAAGTTATAGCTTAAAATGGTGAGATGACCAGAAATAACATAATCTTTAGAAAGCACCATCAAAAAGAATTTATCCCTCCTTACATTTCAGTCTCTTTCTTCACTTTCCTCATACTCTCGGCTTAGATATCCTTGGTTACCCTATACAATCTATAGATATTCAATATCTCAAGTGTGATTAAAATGAGAGAGCCTTGCCTCTTATTTATACTCCAAGTAGCTTCCTTAAAAACATCTTCTAGGTCACTTGGCTCCACTTTCCTATTTTAGGGTTAACCCACTTCTAAATTTCCATTAAATTTTATTATTGAAATAATTCATTTTGTATTCACTTTGAATTATAATACAATCATTACTTCACTTTATTATTTACCTTTTAAAATCTCTTAAACCACTTTTGACTACTTGACCTTTTTGGGGGCTTCGATGACATATGAGGGTCCTCCAACTCATAAGGCCATAAATCTCAAAACAAGAGGCTGCTATGCACGCTTTCACATACCATTTTAAATGGAATGACATGTACTCATCCATATAGAATACACATTCAATATATATCATAGACTCAATGGTCCATCAAACAAACTTGGGTCCATTACCCAAACCTGGGGTCTCCAACTTCTCATGGCCATAACTCTCTAACCGCGAGGAGTTATGTGACGTTCCACATACCACCGGAAATGGAATGACAAGCACTATCCATCTAGGAGAGTTTACCTGACAAATTCATTGTCCTTCATCTCATTATTCCACAATTAATCATGGGTTCTCTTACTCTGCAAAGCGTCTTCCCGTGAGGGCTTTCACCATAAGGGGAGCACTTTGGAGTTCATCCATATTTACTTATTATCAACCATGACAAGACAATAATGATTCATATTTACATCAAACAATCTTGGGTCCAGTACCCAAACCTTTGTGTTGTGGGGCTTTCTTCAAGGGTTGACATCAATGACAACCAACCTTAATCAACAGAAGTAATCTTCGGGGGGGAATTATCTCTCAGCATAAAGGAAAATTGCAATAGGAAGAACTAGCTAGGACTGAAGAAGAAGGAAAGAAGAAAAAAGAGGAAGAAACCAAATAAAAGGTAGAGGAAGAGGAAAAGAGAAAAAGGGAAATTGAAATAGTAGCCATGGAAGCTGTTAGAATATTCAAGAGTACTGGGTGGGGGTGGGGGGGTGGCGGGGTGAATCAATATATAGTTATTTCAACAATTTTAACCTTCAATCACTGCATAAACATTAACCATTAATCATGTCATTCATCATCACATAAATCATACGCATTGCACACAAATTTTTACGTGGAAACCCAATTAAGAAAAAACCATGGAAACTTTTCTTAAGTAGTTTCAAGATTTTACAAGCACCAACTTGAAGGAAGAACCCACTTCCTGAGTTTTCCAACACCTATTGGAAGGAGACATAAATCCCCTTAGAATATTTTAAATGATGATACAAGATCAAATCAACCTTCAAATACAATCTCAAAATCACTTCTTAAATCTGCATAGAAAACTGCTCGGAACTACACCTCAAATCTGCAAACTTGTAAGATTCACCACAAGCTCAATTTTTTGTTTCTAATTCTAAAACTTGGACCTCGGATATTAAGATCTATTCTCCTTCTAATGCAACACGTGGAATTCATTTTGGACCTACCAAGCTTAAGATATAACCGTTTTATCTCGAACACATGTTTGGGATTAGTTTTTGGATTAGTCACATACCCTAACTTCCAACAAGTATAACTTCGTACCTGTAATGAATCAGGATATAAAAATTGTACCCAATCTTCTTTGATATATTCTATGAAATTACTTGATTTTTTTATCCTTTACTCATCCACGAAAAAAATTTATAGCGAAAATGGTAAGATGACTCGTTTTGAAGAAGAAAACCCTAGTTTTAGAAACCTCAAGTTCCACTGAGTATAACTCCAAACATGTAATGAGTTGAGACCTGGAATTCGTATCCAATATTATTTGCCATCACTTCTAAAACAACTCCAAGTTTAACTATCTGAATCATTCCAGAAAAAAAGTTATATCGAAAATGCCAAGATGATCTTTAAAGAAAAACCTTAGAACAAATCATCACAAGACTTCATCTTCCCTTGGAATTTCGCCCTTCTTCACTTCATCTTCCCTTGGAAATTCATTCCTCTTCCTTGTCTAGGTTGAATTGGTGTGTTTAAAATTCCAAATGAGGCCCCTCTTCTTTATATGAGTCTTCTCCACATGAGGGGGTGTGGCCAAGGGTCACAAATTTTGGGTCGCACCTCTTCCTTAAGGATGACCAACCTTAGGGGCTTCTTTACTTTACTTTAGGGGATTCTTCTCTTGGATTTAGGGGCTTCTTCACTTGGTTTTATGGGTTTATTCGCTTGAATTTAGAGGCTTCTTCACTTGGTTTTAGGGCTCTTCAAAGCTCCTTCAAGGCTCCATTTCTATACAACTCAAAGTGGGTATATGGAAACAACCACATGTTATGTGAATCAGTATATAGTTATTTCAACAATTTTAACCTTCAAGCACTACATAAACATTAACCATTAATCATGTCATTCATCATCACATGTTATCATACGCATTGAACACATATTTTTACATGGAAACCCAATTAAGAAAAAACCATTGAAACTTTTCTTAAGTAGTTTCAAGATTTTACAAGCACCAACTTGAAGGAAGAACCCACTTCCTGAGTTTTCCAACACCTATTGGAAGGAGACATAAATCCCCTTAGAATATTTTAAATGATGATACAAGATCAAATCAACCTTCAAATACAATCCCAAAATCACTTCTTAAATCTGCATAGAAAACTGCTCGGAACTACACCTCAAATCTGCAAGCTTGTAAAATTCACCACAAGCTCAATTTTTTGTTTCTGATTCTAAAACTTGGACCTTGGATATTAAGATCTATTCTCCTTCTAATGCAAAAAGTGGAATTCATTTTGGACCTACCAAGCTTAAGATATAACCGTTTTATCTCGAACACCTGTTTGGGACTAGTTTTTGGATTAGTCACAGACCCTAACTTCCAACAAGTATAACTTCGTACCTGTAATGAATCAGGATATAAAAATTGTACCCAATATTATTCGATATATTCTATGAAATTCCTCCAATTTTTTATCCGTTACTCATCCACGAAAAAAAGTTATAGTGAAAATGGTAAGATGACTCGTTTTGAAGAAGAAAACCCTAGTTTTAGAAACCTCAACTTCCAGTAAGTATAACTTCAAACACGTAATGAGTCGAGACCTGGAATTCGTATCCAAGATGATTTGCTATCACTTCTAAAACAAATCCAAGTTTCACTATTTGAATCATTCTAGAAAAAAAGTTATATCGAAAATGCCAAGATGATCTTTAAAGAAAAATCTTAGAACAAATCATCACAAGACTTCATCTTCCCTTGGATTTTCGCCCTTCTTCACTTCATCTTCCCTTGGAAATTCACTCCTCTTCCTTGGCTAGGTTGAATTTGTGTGTTTAACATGCCAAATGAGGCCCCTCTTCTTTATATGAGTCTTCTCCACACGAGGGGGTGCGACCAAGGGTCACAAATTTTGGGTTGCACCTCTTCCTTAAGGATGACCAACCTTAGGGGCTTCTTTACTTTACTTTAGGGGATTCTTCTCTTGGATTTAGGGGCTTCTTCTCTTGGTTTTATGGGTTTCTTCGCTTGAATTTAGAGGCTTCTTCACTTGGTTTTAGGGCTCCTTCAAAGCTCCTTCAAGGCTCCATTTGTGTACAACTCAAAGTGGGTATGTGGAAACAACCACATGTTATCTCATCCCATGAGGGCTATGCTTAAAAGCTACGCCATAAGGGGACTGCTTTGGATTTATATACACTTATGTCAAGGCTCCTTCAAGGATCTTCAAGCATTCTTCGAGTGGACACATCATCATTACTTTTAGGGGCTTTTAGGCTTTGCTTTAGGGATTCTTCTAAGGTTGACACCAATGATAACCAATTTTCCAACAATATCCCCCTTTGGCATTGATGGAAACTTAGTAAAACAACCATGCTCCCCCTATATTCATGCTCTGATCCCAATGACTATATTGTCCTCTTATATTCATGCTGATTCTTGTTGTCTTTACGCTTCTAGTTTTACTGTTTTTCTCTCCCCCTTTGACATCAATGGCAAAGGGTAACTCTCCTTTACAATATTCCCCTTTTTGTTCTTGCAGAAGATTATCGAGATCAATTTGGAGAAAAAATTACTCCCAATTTTTTTCAAAGATACTCCAAGGTCTCCCTAGGAAGAGGCTTTGTGAAGATGTGTGCAATTTGTTCTTTTGTCCCAATGTACTCCAACTTGATATTCTTTTCTATGACTTGTTCCTACAAAAAGTGGAACTTAATAGGAATATGTTTGGTCTTGGAATGCATCACTGGATTCTTGGAGATACTTATAGCACTGGTGTTGTCACATAGTATTGGAATAGGCTCGTCATATATCACTTGTATGTCTTGTAGGGTTTGCTTCATCCAAAGAATCTGAGTACAACATGCTACTGTTGCAATATATTTTTCTTCTACTGTGGATAAGGATACTGAAGATTTCTTCTTGCTCAACCAGGGCACTAAGCAGTCACCTAAGTAGAAAGATGCTCCACTTGTACTTCTTATGTCATMAATACTTCCTGCCCAATCTGCATCCGTGTAGGCGACCATAGTTAACTCAATTCCTTYCARATACCATAACCCAAAATCTATTGTTCCTTTAAGATATCTGAATATCCTTTTCACTGCTAGAACATGGGTTTCCTTTGGTGTCGCTTGAAATCTTGCGACCTATCCGACTGCTTGCATTACATATGGTCTTGAAGCTRTCACATAGATTAGAGGACCAATCGTTGATCTATAGAGTCTTTGATCTACTTCTTTAGATGCATCATCTTTTCTCAACTTGCAACCAATAACCATAGGAGTACTCATAGGTTTRCAATCTTCCATTTTGAACTTCTTTAACATTTCCTTGATGTAYGAGACAAACAAAGTTTGCTCACACATAAATTATCGAAAATATATAGAATATAAAGTAATCCATTAGGATCAAATAATAATATATTGAGTACATGTATAGGAATGAATGAGATAGGCAAGATTATTACAATGAGAACCAAGGGTTGTATATATACCCACATAGGAGTGCCCTTTCATAAGAGGCATGACCTTTCATCAGAAGGTGTCTTGTCATAATATATTAGTTATTAAGTATTAATCATTATTATTTAATAATATTTTATTTATACGTATATTTGTGTTCATAACATTGTCTTCCCTTTAAAAATGTTTTGTTCTCAAAGCATACTCATGGAAGACTTATCTCTTGCTTCGACTTGTAATATTGTCTCTTGATTCTTCATTCTTAAGTTAGTGATCGTTGAGGATATGAGACGATTGGATCTTCTAAGTGCCGAGTAGAATTGTTGAATTGTAAAGGAGTTTTCCCACCCTAATTCAATCTTCTGTAGAACAGAGCATTTATAAGTTTCTTGGAAAAAACTTGATGTATTTCGACTCCCATGATAGCTTCTAATTTGAGCACCACTTGTAGCGGAAGTAATATTCTTCGGCATATCAATCATTTATTTATGTTGATACATTGATTGCTTGAAGTATCAACTTTTGTGATTATGATGTCGATAAGGCATCCTTGTAACTTGATCGTTACTTCTTATACTTGTAGGTTTTTCTTGATTAACTTTTGGAATTGACTCTTCTTTGTACCCCTCGCTTGTTTCTACTTCGACATCTGAAGACCTCTTTACCTCAACTAGATTCGTATCCTTTTGGGTTGTAAGGTTGATTGGGTCTGGATTAATTTATTTATCCACAATTGGGATTTTTACATCTGAATGCTTCTGTAGTTCTATATATATATATATATATTCAAGAGGTTTTTATTAAACAAGTATACAGAGAAATTATTGGAATGTATATTTAAAAGTGAAAAAGTTTACATTTTAATAAAGTATTAAGTTGTTTTTAAGATATTCCAAGAAGTTTAAAGGAGAATTTAGAAGATTAAAAGAAGATTAAGTGGGAAAGCAAGTTTAATTAAAAGGAAAAAAAGGGGGGGATTATTAAAGTTGCTTAATGCCTTTTATTAATTTGGAAGGAAA
>SNQJ01S0001434.1:277208-290155 GCA_010110895.2 Picea sitchensis
AATGAGCAATGAATTCAATATATAAATCTAAATTTTGGATTGAATGCCCTTTTTGTGAAATGGGGTTTGAGTATATGACAACTTTTAAAAATCATAATCGCTTCTATCCCATTTGTGGGAAATTATTTATTATGGAAGAATATCAAGATAACTCACAAACACAATCACTGATATTAAAAGGCGAATTAGGGCATTATAAAGAGAGCAATAGACAGTTACGATTTGAAATTAAGAAGGAGACATATTTTAATGGGTTAACAAAGAAAGAAAATCGTTACTTCAAAGAACGTAATCGAGAATTCATCACAAATTGAAGAACTAAAAACCAAACAAAAAAAAAATGGACGAGGACTTACTAGAACAAGATGAAGAAATATCATGATTAAAAAATCATAATCAAAATTTACTAGTAAAAATCATGAAGTTAAAAGACAAGAAGCAAGGAAATAAAAATTTAGAATAAGAAAATCAAGGTCTCAAAGAGAAATTAACCAAAAAAGAGGAAAAAATCTCTTGCCTAAAGAACCTTAATCATAAGTTACTTGAACAAATGAAAAGCTTAAAGGACGAAAGAAAGGAGAATCTCGAATCAAAAAATAAAGACGATAAGTCAGAATATAAGGAAGAATTTTTACATTTAAAACGACATAATCAAAATTTACTAACACAAATTAAATGGCTTAAGCATGATTAGAAGTTTTTACAAGAAGAGCTAGATCACAAAACATCATTAGTCAACAAAGAAACAATGGCTGACCCAATAGAGAAATTATCTGACATTCAAATTCCGACAATAGAAAAAGGAACCAATTCAAAGTTAGTAAGTGTTCAAATTCAGAAGAATGCTTATATTGACAAATTACTACAAACATCAAAAGAAGATGGTTCCAAGGAAAAGTCACAAGAGATTAGGATGCCTTATTGTTGCGCCTTTTTCATCACCTTAGTGAGCAAAATAGAGGTGCTTGCAAGCTTAGTTGGGTTTTCTAAGCAGGACAACTGCAAGGAAAAGGGTTAGAGAAAGAAACATAAAAAAATAACTAAGAATTAAACTAAGAAATAAAACAACAACTAAATTAATGAACATAGGGACATAAGGACAAAAGAAACAATGAGACCCATGTCACCAATGATAAGGCTGATATTAGTGAAAGAAAAAACGAAGAAGCAAGAGGACTATGAGTCCCTTCTTCCTCCAAGGGAGGGCTCTTGGACCCCCACAAATAAGCTCTTCTTACAACTCTTGAAAATGAAAATGAAAATGGTGAAAGAATTCTTTGCTAATCCACTCAAGGGGTGAGATGGATTGCCCAATGCAATGATGCAAGTATACTCTTGGCAAGGATAGAAGATTCCTTAAGAGAATAATGGGAGCATAACTTTGCTATGAATTATCTGAAAAATGAATTGTATCCATGGCCTTTTTATAACATTCCTTTGAGTTATTGTCCAACTAGTTTGTAGTGTGTAAAGAGGCTAATTAGGACATTTCTAGGTCATTGACCAGTCACCCAGTCAAATCCAGTCCAGATTTGAGTGTCAAATCAACTTGGAAGTTGAACCAGAAGTGGGTGGGAGGCCGACCACTCTCATAAATGCGTCGTTTCTCAGGTGCGTGGCTTTTTGCAACAATAGTCGCGCATCGTGCGCATGTGCACGATTTTTGCATTTCTGTTTTATGCATGTGCGTGCGCGCCCAGTGTCTTCATAACGCCCTTTAATTTTTGCACTAGTTGTATAGTTTTGACCCTTTGTGAATGCTTTTGTGTTAATTCATGTCCATGGATGACCTCATAACTGTTTGACGATGTTGAATTCTTGTAACCATTTGCGGATGAAATTTCAGTGATAACAGATGCCCCATGATGGATGAGGTTAGGAGCATATGTATAGCTGAAATCCATCAATGTTTCTTCTACTGAGAGTGTTGTTGTAAGAGAGAACAATAATGGGATTGTCAAGAGTGCCCCGGTGGAGGGAGAAGGGAACTTGTGGAACCCAACCTTCCATAAGGTGTGTAAAAAATAAACTGTGTACAAACGAGGCGGGCATGCCCCATGCTCGTGTCATGTAACTCAAAAAAGAGGAATGAAGTGTTGATGTAGACAACTGCAGCGCCCTCGGGGGTGGTCGTGATAAAGGCAGAAGACAATTCTACGGAGGAACATACTCTGAGCAATAGGCAGTGACATTTGTAAGAAGTATCACGGATTCTGTAGGCATTGATAGCCCAACTAAGTTCAGAGGTCTTTGGCAAGTATAAGAACTAACTGCAATAGTTGCAAAGTAAGACCCACCGTAACATGAGAAAGTGTTGACGTCGAATGTTATGGGGGTAAACGACAACAGGGAGCAATTGTGGTTCTCCCTGTGCCATCCGAGAGCTCTCATGGGTAAGGTGATGAGAGTCAAGATACTGTCACCCTTCTGGAAAACTGTGTTGATGTCGACAAAAGGGGGACGGGACTCCTAGAAGCAAAGGGCTTCGTGAAATCTACTAGGTGAGGTTAGGAATTGGAGGAGGTACATGGATGAAGTCAAGAAGTAAGAAGACTCAAGACTTCCCTTGGTTGGGGTATAAAAGTGGCTGCAACCGTTCAACGAGGTCGAGTGTCAGGGGGACAACAAGACAGGGGATAAGTTGTGCCAGAGGCGGGACAAGGTCAACAAACTCTGAGGGCAGAGGTAAGTGGCCTGTGGGATACTCTGAATATATGGACGATGTTGTCAAGGGTAGATGATAAGTAGTGCCCCAACCAAGGGTGACATGGGTTTCTTTTGTCAAAAAAGGGAAGAAGGCTGCCAAAGGTGACGACAAAAAAGGGCAATGTAAATGCTGAAAACAAAGGCGTTTGTACAATAAATAAAGAATACGTAGGGATAAGTGTACAAATACAGAAACGGGTGCCTTGATGTAATATGGTTGGCCCTGGTAGGGCGCAAATTGCTTGGAGAATTGGTGGAGGGTGGGGGCCCCATGGGTGGGTTTCTGTATGAGGTAGGTGAAATGAAGGGAAATTTGTAGATGGGAAAACTAATTGTGGATGAAATGGAGGGTTCATGATACTGTGGAGGTGCAGTAAAAAAATAGAACTGTGAAGAGATAATCTGGGAGTCCATTTGGGAAAGCTAGAAAAATGAGGAGAAGGAGTATGTGGCTAATTCGCGACATGATGTAAGACTATCGGGACTCCCATCCCTAAAAGGTTTTGAAAAACAACATGAGTGTCAAAGGCGCAAAAGGGTGTTATGAATGGGACAAATCATGTGGGTAAGAGTGCTACCAGGTGACAATACCAAAGATGCAAATGGAGGTGTTGGTACTGCCGAGCCGGAGATGGGGATCCTAGAGGCAAATGTCAGACTGTGTGACTGGAGATGCAAGTGAGATTTAGAGGGAATGACTACATGCCAGTGCTGAGTATATACCTAAAGGGGTTGCATTGATGTATGATGACCAAGTACCTGCACACATGACAGCCAAATACCCGATGTGAACAATATCTGAAGAGAATCGAACATACTAGCATTGATTTGATAATTTTGAATATGCACATGCGTACCTGGCGGGGGTATGAAAAAAAAAAATGGCGTCTGAGGGGTTCAGGAGGAAAAGAGGCCTGGGGACTGTCATGATGTAGATGACGGGATGTTGATCCTGTGGCTAAAGACGGATCGAGAAATGGACACTTGGAGCTCCCGGAATGGGGAGTCGAAGTTTGGCAAAAAGGCCTATATATAGCTGTAGGGCCCACATTGCCATCTCATTTGTACTTGCTGCTATAGTGACTAGATGAGAAGTATTGAGAGGATATTTGGAGATTCTGGGAGGATGAGGCATCCGATCGAGGACCAACGAGCTTCATGTTAGTGGTCTGATCATCCTGCATAGAAGTAGGGTTTCCATTTTTGGGCAGGGGTTGTACGGAGGGCCGTACAGGGGGGTTTTATGGGTGTGGGCTCCCATGTGCGCAGTCGATTTGGAAGTATGCGCACACAAGTGCGCGCCTGCCAACCGAATAGGCGCGCATGGGGGCGCTTGTAAGGGGGACGAAGGCATGCACTATGTGCGCGCCTGTTGGCTGCACAGCTGCGCATGTGTGCGCGACTGTGTATTGGATAGGCACGCTTTGATGCACGCCTATGTTCATGATAGGGGCACATGAAGTCGCCCCTATGTGTTGAGCAGGCGCGCATCTGTGCGCGCCTGAAGGATAGATAGGCGCGCTTGAGTGCACGCCTGTGGAGTGGACATGCACGCATACGTGCGCACCTATGGAGTGAACAGGCGCGCATGTGTGCATGCTTGTGGGTTAAACAACTGCGCCTTGGAGGCAAGGTTGACAGGTGTAAAACTTATCTTTTTAATGTTGTTTATGGTCCATTTGGCTAACCTAGGACTGTTTTATGTGGTTGTAGGTGATCATTGAGCACGATGTTAGTTGGTTGGCGAGAGCGAGATTGGTCCCAACTGAGAGACACCGTGGCTATTGAGGAGCCAGGGGTACGTGCGACTTTGGCAGCTTGTGGGATATTGAAGTTCTTTGAGTGCCCGTTGATACGGGCACAGGAGTATCTCCTGCAGTTCCTTATCTGGATGTGGAGTATGGACTTGCATTGTTTCATAGTGCAGGGAGAGTAGATTGCCTTCACTGTGGTGGAGGACATATACTTTTTGACTGGGCTCCCGTTTCGGGGAACTCCCCTACCGGAGGAGCCGGTGTTACCAAGGGATGTGGTGCTAACGACAGTTGGTCGGAGGTACTGTTCGAGCGTGAACTTTATGTCGGGCATTGTTGTGAGCATTGGGGCGATGATTGTGAGAGTGTATGGGTCTCTTGCGACGCAGCGGATCAGTGGTGGGCAGCTGTGTGTGATGGAGACGGTATTGGCCGGTGAGCACTTCGCCTGGGGGCTTACTCTGCATGCTAGGATGGTAGGGCAGCTGGACCACTATCGATCGACGGATACAAGAGGGTTTTCCTTTGGGTCCATCCTAGTGGCCTGGTTTTTGGAGAGGGTACCTATGTTGCGCCCTAGGATTTTATTGGGTGCGCCTGGGGCGCGAGAGCCGCGACTAAAGTGGTGGTCGACTGTTTTGCTTCGCCATGATGGTGGCGAGGGCGACCACTTCTTTACTGCTGGGGCGACACAGGTGTGGCGGCAGATGCCGCAAGTGATTTTACAGTTCCCGTATGCTGGTGTTGACTTTCGGGAGGATCCGGACATGGTGTTACCGCTAGGGGAGGTTTTTGACCATCGAGGTATGTTGATGAGCTATATATATATGTTTTTTAAGATAGCATGACATATGTATATGATATAGATGATAATACTATCTATTGCTTGTTTGTATGTGCAGATGTGGCACCTCGAGGGCACGAGGTGGAGTTGCTGAGGGCGCTGGCTCGCCAGGAGCCGGAGAGACTGTCGCGGGGAGGGCCGCGGGTTGGAGAGAGATGTTGGCGTGAGGACGTCGAGGCGAGACCAATTGATCCTGAGAGAGCAGCGAGGAGATGTCGGTTTGATGACCCTAGTGCCGGGCCATCACATGCTCCTCAAGCGGATGCCGAAGCAGATTTTGAGGACATACGCCGTCGCCTGGAGGCGGTGCTACAAGGTGTGCCTGAGGGCATGTGGTCTCGCATCCAGGATGAGGGCATCCTGGAGCAGTGTGTGGGGATTCCGCTGCCATGGCGGGCCGTGGTACGACGGGTAGTAGTAGCAGGTGCTGCGATGACCGGACGATTACCTCCGGGGCAATAGGGACCAGTAGTGGGTGGGGTACCACTGCCTGAGGGAGGGGCAGGAAGTGGTGCTCCAGAGGCACCTTGAGTGGTGCTGTATGTATTTTTGTCTTTTTGTATATAGGATGGTGAGCCCATTTTGTACCAAGGTGTTTCACTGGCCTCCGGATACTTGTATTTTTGTATGTAAACATTTGGATGGCACTGTGGACCGTTTTATATATACATGAGTATACATATTGAGATCGATGTGGTGTTTACGTGTTGATGATGTTTAATCTATATATGTTGTGATAGGTTGCTGATGTGTTTATGTATGTGTAGAGGTAACTTGATGTGATATATGTCAGTCTAACACAATAATAACTAAGTTATTTGTAATTTGATTCAATTGTCTTGGAATATGTGTAAATGTAATGGAATCAAAATGTCGAGATAAAAGTCTAACCTATAGGTATTTGCGAAAGAGGCAAGGATCGCGTATGTGGTACACATTGTTGAGCTGGAGAACGACTAGTTGAGAGTCGAGAAAGATGCTAAGGTGATGAATACAATGATGCTGGGCATCGGCCAGGAGGCCAATGATGACAGTGTATTCGACTTGGTTGTTGGTCACTGAACCCAAACATATGCCACTCAAATGGAGCATTTCATGTGAGGGGGTGTAGAGAGCCCAAGCGGCCGAAGCGAGATTTTGTGTCCAACGGCTGGCGCCGTCGACGTAACCGATGTGGTAGGTTGGTGGAGGAAGCATCTGTCAATAGCATAGATGATAGTTTAGACGTGAGGGATGGAAAAAAGATTAAAAACACTATAAAGAAATAACCTAAAGTAGAATGACTACGTTTAAGCATAAAATTTCTTTTAAGTATAACCCGTTGACAGGTTCTTTAAGAGAGAGGCCTTCAGGAGAGGCCAGGATGTATGCACCTTTGGTGAGGTAATGTTGGATGATGTAGGGGTCATGCCATAGTGACTCGAATTTGCCATGACCAAAGGTATCGTGGGCGATATCGTAAGCAAGGACGAGGTCGCCTTCGTGAAATGAGCGAAGGTTGACATGTCGATCAAAGGTGGCCTTTGATCATTTTTTCGCTGCCTCATTGTTCTGTAATGAAGATTGACGATCTTCATCCAGGGACTCTAAGTTCAACAAGCACTGCTCCATTGGAGCAGTGTCGGGTAATAGTGGAATTGTGGTGCGTAAGGTGGGAATTTTGCACTCTATGGGAAGAGTGGCCTCCACCCCATGGACTAGATGAAATGGTGTGAAACTAGTAGTTGTTTTCACAGCCGTACGGTAAGCCCATAGTGCGGAAAATAACATATGATGCCAATTGGTCTTATGTTTATTAACCATGCGCTGTAGCAGGGTCTTGAGGACCTTGTTAACTGCTTCGACCTGTCTGTTAGAGTGAGGGTAATATGGTGAGGCAAACTCGTGGGAGAATCCTAACCGAGATGAGAGTTCGACGAAGATCTCATTCTCGAAGTGTTTCCCGTGATCAGAAACTAGTTGGAGTGGTACTCCAAAGCGATATATGACGTGGTTAAAGAAAAAACGCCTTTCGGTGTCAGCGGTATTGTTGAAGGTGGGCATAGCTTCAGCGCATTTGGTGAAGTAATCGACTGCGACAACAATGTATTTGTGACCATTGCTGGAGGGGGGATTACAAGTCATGAAGTCGATGCCCCATTTACAAAAAGGGTCGGCAGTGATGACTGGATGAAGAAGAGCAGGTGGTGCTTGGGCTTTGTTTGCATAAAGCTAACACTTCTCCCATCGTTTCACAGCATGAATGCAATCATGAAACAAGGTAGGCCGAAAGTGACCTGCTCAGATAATATTTTGAGCAGTGGATATTCCCGAAAGATGGCCCCCACATGCGCTGCTATGGCAGTCATTCAGGACTCTATCGGCCTCGTCAATGGTCAGGCATTGACGAAGAATGGTGTCGACCCCTCGCCGGTATAAGATGTCTCCGATGAGGAGGTAGCGGGGGGCCTGGTGGCGAATACGACGATGATCATCTCGTGAAAGGTGGTTACCGAACTTTTGAGTTCGGAGGTAGATGAGGAGGTCGTCATACCAAGGATCATCCGAAGTGATGTAAAAGAGGTGTTCGTCGGGAAAGTTGGTATTGACGGGGGCACTGGTTGTGTCAGAGGGGAGAGCCGTGACAAGTTCAGCGAGAACGAGGGTTTCTTGCTCTTGGGTTTTGAGAATTCAAGATCATACTCCTAAAGGATAATGATCCATCGGGCAAATTTGTCGTTAATTTGCCGACGACTGAGCAAGTATTGCATAGGGTTGGAATCTGCTACAACCTTAGTTGTGCGAAGCAGAATGTAGTGACGTAATTTCTGGACTGCGAGGACGACTGCAAGAGCTAGTTTATCTTCGTGTTTATACTTCAAGGGTGGCCTTGAGAGGTTTTTACTAACGTAATAAATGACATGATCATGATTGTCATCACCTAGCTGAACGAGAACTCCTGCTACTGAAACAATTGATGCTGATATGTAGAGGATATAGTCGCGATTGTAGTAAGGTGCACTAATTAAAGGTGCTTTGGAGAACACCATTTTGAGATCGTCAAATGATTATTGGGCATGTTCATCCCAATAAAATGGGATGTCATGATGTAGTAAGCGAAAAAAACCGTGTGCGTGAGTGGAGTAGTCTGGGACAAATCGCCGTAGAAAGTTAGCCTTGCCTTGGAGGCTCTGTAGTTGACGTAAATTCTGGGGAGGTGGAATTTCGGTGATAGCTTGGACTTTGAGGGGGTCCACGGTAATACCGCTTTGGGAAATGATGAATCCGAGGAGGCGCCCCGTGGTGATTCAGAAAATGCACTTGAGGGGATTCAAGCGGATGTTGTAATCACGACACCGTTGGAAGATGATTCATAAATCATCAAGATGTTGGGTGCGTTTCTTGGATCGAGCTGTGAGGTCATCCAAGTATGTGAGGATGATATGAGCCAGATCGTGAAAAATGTATGTCATAGCCTGTTGGAAAGTTGCGCCAGCATTCTTTAAGCAAACGACATGACACGATATGCAAAAGTACCCTAGGGGGTAGTGAATGCGGTTTTGTACTGATCGGCTGGGTGAATTTGAATTTGATTATAACTAGAGAAACCGTCCATGAAGGATAGAGCCTCGTGACCTGCACAGTCGTCGATAATTTGATCGATGAAAGGCGTTGGAAAGTTGTCTTTGGGACATGTGTGATTGAGATCACGAAAGTCCGTGCAGACGCGGATAATGCCCTATTTTTTGTTAATGGGTACAGGGTTGGAAACCCATGATGTATAGGCGATGGGGTAGATGAACCCATCAACACGTAATTTGTCAATCTCAGCTTTGATGGCCACTGCTTTGGATGGGTGTAGCAGTCATTGTTTTTGACGAACTGGTGTAATGTCGGGCCATGTGTCGATGCGATGTTCGACGATAGATGGATTGAGGCCAAGCATTTTTGTGTATGACCAGGCAAAAATATCTCGATATTCCTGGAAGAGGGATTTATAGGCGGTGATTTCTTGAGGAGTGAAAGAGGCTCCAATGGTGATTTCCTCGACGACGCCATTTTTGATGGAAATGTCGATTTTAATGGTCGGGGAAATGTTGACCATGTTGCCTTCTTCAAAAGCATCAGGGGCAGGAATGGGGTTTTTGAACCAGTCGATAGGCTCTGATGGGATAAAATCCTTGGTTTTGACCGCATATATGGGGTGTTGGTTAGGAGGCGTGGAGGCTTCCTGTGGAAAGAAGAGTGCGCGGTGGTGTAGCGCATCCCATGGGTAGTCAGGGTTGTTTAACTCTTCTAGTATTTCCTCGTCACAGTGGAATTGGTGGGAATACAAGGGGTCGTGAAGAGTTATATCGATGACTCTTGTCGTGTGGCCGCCCCCTGGTGATGAAGAAGCAGGGGGAATGATGCACGAAAATTGCGATGGTTCGCTCGACATAAACCAAATATCAAAGTACTAAGGAGTACCCGTGGTAGTTGGGTGTAAAATTTATGTAGGGAAATGAGCGGGAGAGTTGGGGGAATTCGGGGGTGAATCCTCAGATAAGTCATCCAAGAACCATGGAGGCATTGGAAGGGCCTCGGGTTTGGGAGAAATGACATGAATAACCTCTAGTGACGAGGTAAGGTCAATTATCGATTCTGTGGGTCTTTGAAACAGGGTTAATTAGCGTTGCCTGTATTCAATGATCATAGGACACTGGTATGTAAAATGATCTAAGGATTCACATAGAGAGCAAGGGCATCTCATACGTTCATTGACTGAAGTTGTGACATAATGCATGTCAGTGATTTTTGGTAGGGATGATGTAGCTAGACTGGGTTCACTCTAGAAGCTTTGGCGTACTGAGGCTAATGTCTGCCAAAATCATGGCAGTGCTGGGCAATGGTGGGTATAGTGGCCATATTCTGAACATATAGCGCAAGCGAATTTGGTTCGCAACCCTTTACTACTTGAATGGGGGGTGGTAGCGGCAGTACTGGCTATAGTGGCGAGTGTCGAGGGAGTTTGATTGAGTGGAATCAAATTCCGTAACTTTGGTAGAGATGGGCAGTTGTTGGTTTAGTGTCCATCTTTCTCACATAGCGCGCAAGGGGGTTGGACGCGTGGGGGAAGTGGAGCTGTGGGCTCCTTCTTCTTTTTCCTGCCCCCAACTGTTGTAGGGGGGTAGTGAGTGGGGGTGTAGAGGGTATGGTCGGAGTAAGTATGAGAATCGTCATTGGGATTCCTTCCGTTTGGGGGGGAAGGGATGGTCGAGGGACCATCTTGGGTGGATATAAATTCCAAAATGGAATTGCTAACACCATATTAGGGAGGGTAAGCATTGCGTCTAGTTGGAAAGATTCGACGCCAGGTGGAGCGTAAAAGAAGGGGATTTGAGTGATGGCTTGGGGAACTGTCTCCCAAACTGGGATATGACCTTGGGGAGGGGTGAAATTGTGGATTGGCGGGGTCGACGAGTTCGCAGGAGGCTCGTGAGGGGGAAGTTTTGCAACTAGTGGGACGTCAGATATGATAGAAGCCTCCCTAGGAGGAAGGGTATCCTCTGTGTTAGTTCCGTTAGATGATACGGCGCATACTTGATTGGAAGGATGAAGGAGCGATGGTGCTCCATGGTAAGTTCCTAACAATGATGGATCTTTGAAAATTCTGGGACCCATTTCAACGAGTGGGTATGCGCCATGACTCGCGTGGATGAGAGGAAGAATGTTATCGATGTTGGCAGATGGGTTAGGCTCATAATGTGAGACTTGGTCAATGGTAATGATCTTCCCGTTGTGGGGGAACATCATTGTTCGAAAGACGGAAGAGGCAACTGCCTTCATAGTGTACATGTAGCAACGACCAAACATGATATTATAATCGAGTGGGGCATCGATAACTTCAATGTCGATGAGAATAGTCTTGCCCCAGAGTTCTACGGGAACATTTTGGAAGAGCCCTTCAGGAGATGATGGTCGTCCATCATAATCTCATAAGGTAATGGCAGAGGGTATGAGTTCCAGGGAACCAAGTTTCTGCCATATAGATTTGGACATAATGCATGTAGATGCACCTTCATCGATGATACACCGATGAATTGTGATGTTCCGTATTTTTACTGGGATTTGAAAAGCGATCAGGGCGGGAAGGCGAGGTTCTCCGTTGTCGAGATCAAATGTAATGAGTCGAGTATCTGCGGGGTCGACTTCCCCCAAGGCGGAAAGTAATGATTTTCGCTGAGTGGGACAAGTCTGAAGGACTTATAAGACTGACATGGCAGTCGGGGATTGTGCTAACTCATCAACCAAACTGTAATTATGAGCAACCCTAGCCTGTGAGTTGTGGACATTCTTGCGTAATGGGATGCGAGGGATGCGAAGAGGTGGCTCTGTGTTAGGGTGAGGGATCACCAACGCGGGTCCCGTCGGTGCAGGGTTTGTCTCTGGAGGGATGGGAGGAGACTCAGTGGGTGCATGATACTGATGATTACGTGTTTGTAGAAGGATTTCTTCCTCACTAGTGAGGAGGATCGTGCGATATGCTGGATTATTTGGGTTGAGGTACTGTCCCACCTGAGGTGGGGGAGGTTGTATGTCCTATTGGGTGTTTATCACACCTTGGTGTTGAATAGGATTCTGCAGCACAACAGGGGGGAGGTTGTTGTACGTATTGTTGTGGGGCCTGCTGAGGGGTAGACGGGGCTGGAGGATGGGGTAGACTGCCTGAGTCTTTCAACCATTTGAAATCAAGTATTTGGGGGCAATGATGAGTATAATGACCGAACTCACCACAAAGGGCACAAGGGAAGTTGGTTTTAACATTATTTTTATTTCTCCCTTGACGCCTATTATTATTGCCCCCCCGGGGGTTCTGATTCCCTTGGTTCTGGTTGCCCCCAGTAGGTTGGTTCTGCTAGGGTTGATTCCCGCCTTGACCTGGGTTGTTGTTGTTCCTGTTTCTTCCTTTCTTTTTGGCATTGTTTGACGGATGGGTCGGATTTGCCGTATTCAGTTGTTCGAAATTTTGATATTGTTGAACGAGAGAGGGTTGAACAAAATTCACCCCGGCGTGAGGATGTGGGGGAGCGATGGGTTATGGGGGACCAGGAAATGGAAAGTACATATTCTATGGGGGTAACTATTCGTAAGGTACATAGGAAGGCGTGGTGCTTTTTCTACTACTATAAGCTAAGGTAGAGGGGGTACCAGAATTCATTTAAATAGGTGGGTGTATGGGGGGTGCTGGCGGTGGCCCACTGATGGGTGGAGGCATAGAAACAGGGTATGGTGGATGATAACGGGGTGGGGGGTAATAAGAAGTGCCCTCGTATGCTGGCGGGTATTGAGGTGTTCCATACATTGGTGGTTGTTGGGGTTGTGGACTGCGGTGAGTGGTATTACCAATCAGTTCGTCTGCTGAGTTTGACATCCCAGGTTTGTCTTGGCCAAACGACATAGGTTTTTGGAGATCAGGAAGTACAGTGTATAAGTACTCTGACTGTGAATAGATGAGGTCGTATTGTTGAGCCTTACTGCTGGCTTCTTCTTTTGATTGAGGGAAGGTGGAAGCTACATCCTTACCAAGGAGAGAAACAAGTGATCTAAGAAACCAGTCGAGACACTGTTGTTTGGTGGTTTCTGCTTTGCACAAACTACGTCGCCTATGGCACTCGTGAATG
>SNQJ01S0001434.1:290165-329101 GCA_010110895.2 Picea sitchensis
ACATGTGAAAGCATAAAATCGGGGGCTGGGGCTAAGCCCCAGCCCGAGCCCCGCGCCAACCATACAATAAGTCAAACTTAAATATTGTTTAAACCATATACATAACAATCAACACCGTGTGGTATGTTGGTCGGGCGGGCATTTTTAAAGCTTTAAATGGGAGAGGAGGTCCAGGGTTCGAGTCCGGTGGACTCCATAAAATTTTGAACAAAAAACCATTGCCATGGTGCCACGTGGCAGACCATGACTGGGCCACATGTCGAAACACCATTCGTTCGAAATTGCCAATAAATGAATGCCACGTCACTTGCCACATTAGTGGTCATACCTCTACCAATTCAGCTCTGCCACATCATTGTACAGACATGCCATGTCAACATCCGTACGGACTGTACGGACTGTACAATCAACAGTCATTTTTTTTACTTGTTTGGTGATTGAAACAGATCGCGATATCTCTCTCATCCGACGTCCGTTTGAACCCAAACGAGTTGCGCTGGGTTCATGACGATGAGGGCTATGCACCCATTCGTTTTGAGGAAATTCTGAGAACTTTAATTTTTGAGCTAAATTTTGACCCCTGGTCCAGATTTTGATCACGCCTTCCCACTGAAAGGCTTTTGGACCCACAAAAGCTTATGATTATCTATTTGAGATTCAATACTCCTCTAATTTAAAGTTATATCAACTGATTCTACTTGAAAAGTCTTTTCGACAATCACCTGGATACCTTGACATGCCTTGCACTGCAACTGACTATGTCCCTCAACCACTATTCTCTGGCTGCTGCTGACCCACTGTTCTCTTTTTTCTTGGAAGACTGCCAACCTTCCCACTGAGACTCAAGTCCCTCTTGTGAACTCTTTGACATCAACACAATCAACTCTCCAATGGCTGCAAAAACTTTCCTGCGACATCTTGTCACAAGCCAAGAAAACCATCAATCTTGAAAACAAATTTATACAAGACTGAAAATGATGCCAAAAAAGTCTTTTGCTCTTCAAGAAAATGGTCACATCTTGTACTTCATCAAAGTATATGGCGTTTTCCTGCATCTTTGTGTACTCAAAATCAACTTACAACCAAACAAACACCATTGACTAAACGCAAGTCGAAAAACATGATCGACACAACATAGTCGTCAGACAATCATCGACTCCAGTCGAGACTCATTTGAAACATATCAACCTTCCAAACATGACAAGTCGACAAACATGATACACAATCATGTTATAATCATGAGCCATTCATGATAAACTATCACCAGGTTCACTGCTTACACATACACAAAAACACATACATGTGCATGACGCTTCAACTCTCCTTCCAGTACAAACATAAGTACATAAACCCCGAAACATGTGGGTACATAAGAGCTGAATATGAAAAAGATATATGGATGTAACAAGTGAACATCATACCCCACTTTTACATCCTTCTGGAGAAGTTGTGCAACAACAAGAATGCCTTCACACGAATTGCATTCACATGCAAACTTGCATCATACAAGTTATGATAAACTGCTGCAACTTTTCATACTCTCAACATAGATGCATACATAAGGTTGAAAAGTGCATCTACAACAGAAAAATGCAATCCTTACTTGCTCAAGAAATCCAACCATTTCTTACCAAGCCAACTCAACGATGACTTTTTCTGTTGAAAATCGTCCTCTTGTGAATCATCTTGACTCACATCAATGATGGAATCTCCTCTTCCATTCTTGCCAATCTCTTTATCCATCTGCTTCTTGTGTTGTGGATGAGTGGTTGGATGCAATGTCCAACATTGGTCAATGAGATGACCCTGCTTCTGGCAATGAGTGCAAATCTTTTGCATCCTCTTTTCACGTTGTCTTTGCTTGTAAAGTTTCCTTAAAATGGCCAATCTTTTCCAACATTTTGAAACATGATGGTTATATAAACCACAATATGTACGTGGATTTTTTCTTCCATTTTTACATACAAATTTATCATGCTTAACATAATCAAAAGCAACTGAATGATAAGCAGAATTATACCTTGAACATTCACCTTTATCGCTTCTTTGAGAAGGTGAATTTGAAGAGTTACAAGCTTTCCTTTGAAGACCAACAAATCTGTTCTTGTCCTCATGGCTATCACAACTCTTTTGTTTCACACATTTGCATTCATCTTGAACACAAACTTTGCATGCTGGAGGGGTTGAACTTTCAACAAAAGTACTTGAACTTTCACCTTTATAGCCTTCTTGAGGAGGTGAACTTGAAACAAAATTTGTTCTTGAAACTTTTTTCCTTCTCTCCTCAACTTTGGAATTTGCTCCATCTCTTCGTTCATATCCAAGACCACAATACTTAGGCCTCTCTTCAACAACAATAGGCTCAACAATGCCTTGTGCATGCTTGCCTAACCCTTTACCTTCATAGCCCATTTTTAACAATAACTTGGACCCTATTCCTCTTGTGTGTCTCGTTGACTGGGTCATCCTTGGACCCTATTCCTCTTGTGTGATTTTCTAAAACACAAACATCTTTCATCTTGGGAGGAATTATAAGATAAACTAAAATTACATACCCCTCATGTTCATGCATGTACTTGGTAAGGGTTTCTCTCTCTTCAATGGATGATTCTCCTACCATGCAACTTTTTCAAGAAGTCGGGTCTTCTCCTCCTTCATGGCTATTAACCCACTTTCAAGGGAAATACTCTTTCTATCTTCAATACATCTCTTTCATATCACATCTCTATGGTTAATTCCTTCAACATCCTTTGTCAAAGAACTTGGATTTTAAAGATGCATGAGAACTTCCAACGTTTGAAGCTTCCTCCATCCTTGGGCAAGATATCAAACTTCAACACAAAACTTAATAAATACTAACAAAATAAATCTCAAGTTATCAATGGAAAATATATGAGCAAAACAACTTACAAGCCCTGATATCAATTGACTGAAAATAGTGGGCTTCTATCATGTTATGCTATGCAAGCACCCTCTTTTTCATTAAAATAAACTTTACATGATCTTGCTCCATGTGTTAAAATATGCAAGATAAATTATGTTTTAAGTTCATGTTTTAAATGGTTATGTGTGAGGTCTCTTTGTAAGATTAAATACGTTGTTTCATAAATACAACAAGAAAAATAACTTGCAACAAATAATAACTAGAAAACACTCACAACAAGAACAACATGATAAAGGAGTTCAATTCTCTCCTGGCTACATCTCCTGTTTCCATCCTACTGACTTCATTCTCTCTCGATTAGTTCGTCAAAGATTCTTTTACAAGCTACTGTTCAAATCCAATGGAAATTTTGACTGCATTGTTGGGTCTACTAAGTAAAACCTCAAAATGACTAATAAACTGAAACAACATCATGTCCTATCCGGCATGACTCTTTTACATGTGGCCTTGCTTCCCTGAAAGCTTCTCTGGAAAAAAACACTCAAAAGTCCTCAAATGGATCTCCTCGGAATGTATCGCCAAAGTGTTGTTATATAATAATAATGCAAAATGATTATTGAACCACAAAATGAACATGTGCTCATCTGAGCAATGCTTCAAACAATGAGGGCTTCAAGATCTCAGAGTTTTCGAACTCAATGGTTAAAAACTCATAAAAAGAAGTCTCAAATGGATTCTAAAAATAGTGCCAATGGATCTGTGAACGTCTAAAACCCTAGCTAGGCTTTACTTACACCTCAACAAAAATGAAGAAGATAGCCTCTTGCCATTCTCTTCCTTCAAGCTTGTTGTCTCGTTCTCCAAACGCACTTTGTGTGCTCTCATAATCAAGAAATACGCTTAAAAAATTCATAAAACTCTAGCACACATGCATAAATCAAAATCATTCAAACCCTAGGGACGTATGGGCGCCACGGCCCTAATCGTGCCAAGGCCTATGATCATGAGGGTCACCACGTGACCACGTGCTCATATAAAAAGGGCTCCATTTACAATGGCAAATAAACAAAGGACAAGTGGCAAATGGAATACATAACTGCTTGAACACAAACCAAAACCCCAAATGCCAAGATATGGTGCGGTGGTCAATATGGTAATAGTACCTAAACCAAGGGTTGAACGCCAACTAAATATGGCCAATATATATAATGGTCATATGTATAAAGTGTATGCGATCGGGGCTTTCCAATTTGTTTAAAACACACACGCCTCCATGTATGGTCACATGTGAAAGAGGAAATCGGGGTCAGCTAATCCCCTACCACTTCGCACTAACCATACAATAAGTCAAACTTAAATATTATTTAAACTTAAATAATACCGCGCAACACTGCAGGGTATGTTGTCAAAATACGGCAAAGCTTAAAACGGGCAGAGAGGTTCTGTGTGGGTTCGAGTCATGTGGACTCCATAAAATTTTGAATAAACAACCATATTATGGTGCCACGGCAACTCAATGACCGATAATGTGGCACCACCCCATTTGCCCATTAAATGCCATGTCAGCCAACATTCATCCTAAATCCATAAATGAATGCCACTGTCATGGGTCGCATTCTCCTCACACCTTCAGCCCCTCGGCCATTATCATCACCGTATAACATGCTGCAGCATATGTCAATATCCGGTATCGAATCCATAAATCAACACTCATTTTTTTACCTTTTTGGCAATTCGAACAGATCACGACATCTCTCTCATCCGACGTCCGCTTGAACCCAAACAAGTCAGATCGGTTCATGATGATGAGGGCTATGGACCCATTTTGTTTTGAGGCAATTCCGAACTTTGATTTTTGATAAATTTCAATTTCCGGTCCATTTTGATCACCTTGAGGAAACTCATTTTGACCTCCACATTCTCAAGAAGAGTTATGAGGATAGTGGCTTGTGGTGAATGGAGTGAAAGTGTGCCAATTTTAATGAATTAGGTGTCACTCCGTCGCATGTGGACTTCGGCTTTGGTCCCATGCAAGCTGATTACCTAATTAACTAAGTGTCTTTGGTACAACTTTGTGTAATTCAAAAGTCCCTATGAAGCTAGCATGTGGACATGTGGGTCCGCGCATTATTCCTTTAACTCCTCTATTGCATGTAATCTAAGAAAATCTTGAAACTATCCTAGATTGCAATCATGTGGGCATATGGTAGCCCGCGATAAAACCTTCCAACTTCCTAGTGATTTGATCTAAGAAAGTAAATTTCAAACACTATTCTAGCTTTTTTGACATGTGGGAATGTATGGGGTTGTTATAATATTAAGATGTGTTTGAAAAATGAACTAAGAGGAGTCCCGAAGGGTCATGGTCCTCTCCCAGCGTTTTAATCTTCTTAAGGGAGATGGAATTTTCCCTAAATTGTTTTTCTGATTCTGGCCGCTTCTGGAGGCTTAAAGGAGAAGAGAATACTTAAGCGATTGCTATTCAACTTCTAGTCCCAATGCAAGTTAAATGTGATTTTATAAAATGGATTTCAACTTATATTTGAGCCAAAGCAAGCCATCCATGTGGTTAAAATGAAAGCAAAAGAGGAAATAATGATTTTAACCCCTAAGTGCCTGTGTGTTTTAATTAACCCTTTATATGAAGAGGGGACTATGTGTGGTGCAGCTTAAAAACATGCTTGAAATCACTTTACTAGCTAATTGCCTTCCCCACATCTCAAAAAAAAACTTACAATGTGAATTTTTGTGCAAAGGTCTCAAAGTGGGAGACAGAGCATTGATGCAAGCAGACTAGTAATCTAAATGAGCCGACGCATGGTAACATAATCAGACTTTGGGTGATAAAGCATCATGCGCTGGCCCAGGTTACAAACTCACAAGACAAAGTACATACATACTGTGGAATGAAAATTCCGTTGAATTCTCACTTACTCTTAGAATTGATGATTGGCAGTCGACTTAGGCCGCCATCGCACTCCAAGTTAAATAAACCAAAAAGAAGAGCTTAGAAAACCCAAATGGGGTAGGAAATCGATACCTTTCCTCAGTGGAGCTGTCAATTGCTGCACTCTCTGGCCACCTTATAGTGAGAAAAATAAAAAGCTGCAGTTTAGCTGGGCTTTCTATAGGACACCGAAGGAAAAGGCTGAGAAAGAACATAAAAACAACTAAGAATTAAACTACAGTCAAAACAATAAACTAAAATTAATGAACATAAATATAAGGACAAAAAGAAAGCTCATGGAGACCCATGTCACCAATGATAAGGCTGATGTTAGTGAAAGAAAACATGGAGAAGCAAGAGGACTATGAGTCCCGTCTTCCTCCAAAGGAAGGCTCTCTGACCCTCACAAATAAGTCTCTGAAACTCTGAAAATGAAAATGAAAAATGGTGAAAGAATTCTTTGCCAATCCACCAAGGTGAGATGGATTGCCTAAATGCAATGATGCAAGTATACTGTTGCTAGGGAAAGAGGATTCCTTAAGAGAATAATGGTAGCAAAACTTTACTATGAATTCCCTTTGAAAAATGAAGTGCATCTGCCATTTCCTTTTTATAACATTCCTTTGAGTTATTGTCCAACTAGTTTGTAGTAAAGAGGTTAATTAGGCATTTCTTTGTGTCTTTGACCTTAACAACCCATGAATCCAAATTCTGCATTTGATGTCAAATCAACTCTGTGTCAAACTGAAGTGGGGTGGGAGCCCCACTACTCTCAAATGCGCCGTTTCTCAAAAAGGCTGGCTTTATGACAACAGTCAAGATATCAGTGACAAAAAGCATTCTCTGGTGTTTCTCGTTATATATGCCACATACTGCTAGTCTCTCTACAATACTTCTTAATTTTTGCACTAGTTGTATAGTTTTGACCCTTTGTGAATTCTTTTCTTGTGTTAATTCAGGTCCATGATGACCTCATAATTGTTTTGACGATGATGAATTCTTGTAACCATTTGGGGATTTTAAAGTTTCAGTGATAACACTTATCATCATCCAAATCACAAAAGTTTTTATGGGCAACGACAATATCAAAAGATACATAAACAACATTCTTCTTACAGACAAACGAACTACAAATTTATAAAATATAAGAGAGATAAAATCAATAACTTGTATGTAAAATAAAATAAGAAGTTCCATCAAAATAATCGATCAACAAAAAAGTTCCAGTAAAGATCAACTTCATGTGGATCGATTCACAATCAATGCAATAATTTTGCTTGGAGATTCACAAATCTTTTCATCTTGTTTCATTGAGTGTCACATCTATAAGCACATAGAATCTTGAGAAGACATTATGAGCCAGAACAAGAGTTAAAGAGACGTTTTTCAGTAATAATACTTCGAGGACAAAATATTTTAAGTGGGGAAAGCAATGTTATGAAATATAATTTTTATAATAATAATAAAATACATTATAAATATAAATACAATAAATAATCAATAGTTAATTATTAATAATGAAGAGACACCTTCTGATGAAAGGTCATGCCTCTTCTCATGAAAGCATCACTGTGTGGGTATATAAGGCCCCAATTCTCATTGCAATCTATCAATCTATTTTATCTCATTATATAAATTCTTATTCAACATATTTTATTGTCCAGTATGGATTACAGTTATTTATCTCATTTATGATGGATGTCTGTGGTATGAACCAGATTGGTTCTTTACAATGTACTTGGTTTGGGAAATGAAATGCCTTCATCCCATTTAGACTGGAGTCCCAATAAGGAATTCAACTACCTAAGTATGGACATTTCCCAAATTCATTATGTATATCCTTTGGCAAACTTCCCATCTATCATCATCACTTAGAAAGATGATGTCAATAACATACACTTCAATAATAATCATTCTTTCTTGATCCACTTTTATGTAGAGGTTACTATTTTCATTTACCCTTAAATCCTTGTTGTTGTAAGTACCTATCTAATATTGAGTACCAAGTTCTTAGAGCTTGCTTAAGTCCATACGAAGCCTTCTTCAATATGCAAACATAGTCTTTCTTTTCTGATAGTAGAAAACCCTTTATGGTTGTTGTATGTGGACTTATTCTTCTAATTCTCCATTTGTATGTTTGTTTTATATCCATCCCATACACTTTGATCCTTTGGAGCATGCATAAGCCAAAACCAAACAGATTGCTTTCATTCTGCCATAGGAGCAGTTATTTCTTCCTTAAAACCCAATTCTTCATTAACTTGAGGACATTATTTGCAATCTACAGGATGATTTCCTAGGGGCTAAATTTTTGCAAAATGGGCTATTCTTCCATGGTTTTCATAAAAAAAGATTCAATTAATTCCATTTTTCTAAAATCATTCACCTAAATTCCCATGTAGAATAAAATTATTTTACCTAAAATCAAGCAAAATTTTATACAAACTATATAAAATCCTTAGAAATTTGAATATTTTCACAAAGATATTACAAAATATTTTTCATTTTTCATTTTAAGGACTAGTAAGATTAGCAAAGGTTTCTACATTTTAATATAAATTTATCCTTAAAATTATCCATGTTTTGTGACCTCTAGTCTCACTTGCTTCTCAAGTTACCCGGCCTTGGCTTCGCTTTAGGCTTGTTTCACACCCATTTTGTCCTAACTACATATTGTCCTTTGTCTCTTGGAAGTATTCTCATGTCTCATTATTCTCTATTTGATTTAGGTCTTCTTCCATAGACTTGATCCAATGTTCATCATTTATGGCATCCTTAAAGTTACTTGGTTCAAATATGGAAAATAATGAAAAATGTCCTTGTCTAGGTGTCTGTTCCTCACTTTCTGATTTTGTTTCTACTTCGACACTTGTATCTCTAATGATTTGTTCTAGTGGATGATCTCTTCTTCTAACTCCTGCATGGTTAGTGTCAGAGAAGGTGTCCGAAATCTTGCATTAGTTGTTTCTCTCTTTATTTCGTCAAGTTGCTTCTCTTCTTAGTGTTGTTGTTCTTCTTCCTCTTCTTCTTGCTTTAATTCTTTTCATTTTCATAAGTCTTCAAAGATGTTTGAATTTCTTATTTCCTTCCCGGTCTTCAACAAGTCCGCTTCTTAATTAACTTTTGCATTAATGCTCCTAATACCTTTTGTTGAGTCTTATATTGTAGCGATTATATGCTTTTCTTTTTCATGAGTACCCAAAAAAATATGCCTTCTGGCCCACCCTTTAGAGTCAAATTTTCCAATCTTCTTGTCTTCCCTCTTTATGTAACACTTTCTTCCAAACACTCTAAAGTGACCGACATTGGTCGATCTTCCTTTCCATATCTCATATGTAGTCTTATCACTATTACTTATGATCAATTCTCTATTCAAGATATGAACGCTTGTATGCAATTCCATTTGTCCCCAAAATATATCACTTAGATTGGAGTCATTCAACATGGTTATCGCCATTTTGTCATGTTGCTTCTTTCAACAACTCCATTTTGTCAGGTGTTCTAGTTGTTGTGTCTTTTTTATTCCCTATTCTTCACAGAACTGAATTCATTTTAAGTAAACTCACCTCCATTATCCGACCTCAAGACATTTTATTTTCAAAATTAGTTTCATTTCAACCAGCCTTTGAATAATTCTAAAACATTCTAAAATCCTTTTGACTTTTCTTAATAGCAAACCTGCGTCATTCTTGTTGTCATCAATGAGTAACATGAATATTGTTCACCATCTATTCCTTTTGTTCTCATATTCACATAAATTAGTGTAATAATCTCCAAATTTGGTTTTGTCACATACTATTCCTTTGTCTTTAATTCAAATTTTGTTTGTTTTCAATGCTGACAATGATGACACATAGTATTCGTTGTCTTTGTAATTTTTTGCATTTCTCTTACAGCTTGCTTCTTTTTAATCTTGAAAAGATTATCAGAGTGTATATGGCCCATCGTCCTATCTGAAGCCAACTTTCATATTCTTTTCCTAAACAACATCTTCTTTGATCTCATCTAAGATGTATATGTTGTTTGGAGTCTTTGTCGTTGTTGCCACTAGTCTGCCTCATCCTTATTTCCTTATTTCACATCATTTTGAATTGAATATAAGTGTGTGTCCATAATCACACATTTGGCTCACACTTATAAAATTATGCTTCATATTTTCAACAAGTAGGACATTTTCCACCATGACATCTTTGTTTCCTCAGGACTGACAAATGCCTTTCCGACACTCTTGGCTAAGTTAATATTGCTAAACGTGATTGCACTCTCTTTTTTCTTTTTTAATGTTACAAATCTATTTTGTTCACCACATGTTTTGAGCATCCACTGGCTATATATACCAATGGCTTCTTCGATTTTGGGCTTGCAAGGCAAACGCACAATCCTCAACCTTCAATTTTTTTTGCTTCCTTTTCCAAGTTCATGCTATTACCCTATATGATTGAAAAGAACATGCATAGTTTCCCTTGAAGAAACTATCAAATCACTTCTATACTTCACTATAGGTCCATAATTGTGTAATTTGTAACATTCAATTTCATAACCGAGAGAACCAAAATTGTTATATTTTTTGTCAAACACCTCATGAGGCTTTCTAGGATAATTACCTTCATAATGATTCTTGGTATTTTCATAGGTAATTTTGTTCTAGGTGTTTCTATGCTTTGCACAGGCTCTATAATTTATGGCTTTATGCCCAAAATTATTTCAAGAATAACACAAGCCAAGAAAAAATATTTTTTGGTACCCAGTGTGGGAAGTCTTCTAGTTGGTGATTTTCTTTTGAAATCACATATTCTTCTTGGCCCTCTTTCATTGCTAGTTGTTGATTCCATGTTCCTATGATTGCACACTCTTCTTGATATCTTCTTTATTCTCTCTGTTTCTGTGATGTCCTCTCCTTTAGAG
Organism: Picea sitchensis; assembly: GCA_010110895.2. Taxonomy (NCBI): domain Eukaryota; kingdom Viridiplantae; phylum Streptophyta; class Pinopsida; order Pinales; family Pinaceae; genus Picea; species Picea sitchensis. The sequence continues at coordinate 300,902 of SNQJ01S0001434.1, forward strand.
GCTTGCATTCTTCTTTCTGATGGAACCCTTGATAATATCTACATAACTTATTTTCTCTGCTTCATTTCCTATCATCATAGAGCCTGAACCCTTATCAATATTATTTTGTTTGTATCCAAGTTGAAACTTATCATAGAATGGTTTTTTATTGCATAGATGTGATTTCATCCATTTTTTGGTGCTATTGCCAAAATTCTGTTGGATGCCCTTCTTTATAGTCTCTTTCTTAGTGAGACTATTTTAGCTTCCTATATTCTTTTGTTATTTTCTTCTTTTATTCCGATTGTCTATTGAGTGTTTCTTATATCACTTTGGCTTCTTCCAATTGAATCCTTAGATCTATGATAGTCTCGCTTGGTTATTCTTCCTTCTATAATTTTTTCTGTGGTTTTGAAAGCTCCTTCAATTCCCATTTAATTTCATTTGACAAATGTTTGTTTTTCTCCTTTATTATTCTTCTTAGATCACTTAATGCACTTCACTGTCTATGCATCAAGATTCACTTCTCCTTCTTATTCATACCTCCTTAATTATTTTCAGAGTTTTCTAGTCTCTAATGCCATGAAGAGTAATCTTCTTGAGTCATCACATATCATCATCTTCATCTGATGAGGAACTATCGTCTTTTGAATAGAGAATTTTTCAAAAATATTCCTTTTATTTCTTTTCTTGTCTCTTTCTAATATTTATTTTGTTTCCTAGGAACTTCTTCACTAGTCATTATCTGAACCTCTTGCATAAGGACATTTGGAAGAAAATGGCCAACTTTATCTCACAATTAAAGAATGGAAAAGGAAGCCACTTTGTACTTGTTGGTTCCTCCTTTTAGCTTTCTCACAGTTTCTTCTTCATTATCTGAATCATCACTATTGCTCGAGCAAGGTTTTGAATCATTGTCTCTTTGTCTTCTTGGAGGATTTGAAAGATGCTTCCTTCTGAGAGGATTTCCTTCCTGACCGCTTCCTCATTTTACATGCTATAAGTATTCCATGTAATTCATCCATCCTCAATGTAGCCAGATCTTGTCTTTATTCTAGAGATGATATTTTAGGGTCAAATATCATTGGAGAGATATCGACATATCTTGCATAATAACTCAATTTTCAATATTTTCTGCCAGCGCTCTTATAACATTCACAATTTCATCAACTCCAGAAAATAGTTTTAATATCTTCATCTTCCTTCTCATTCTTAGATGTTCAAATTGTCCTATTTAAGTCTGAATCTTGACCCCTTTGAATTTAGTAGACTCCTTCATAACAGTTTACCTGTTTTTCCCATATTTCCTTTGTAGAATCATAATGCATAATCTTAACAAATTATGAACCTATTAAACCAATTAGAATGGCATCAATATCCTTTGAACTGTATTCACTGATATTTTTCCCAACATTATATATTGGAGGAGAAGCTAGTGCAATGTATCCATTTCATTTCACAGCCTTTGTCAAACATCAACCTTTATGCCTAATAAAAAATGTCTCTATCTTATGCTCCAAAAAACATATTTTTTCCCATCAAACAATGATATTCCATTTTTGGTAAATTATCCTTGCTTATCCATGTTCCTTCCACTGGTTAGATTGTTCCTATGGACTCCAATTCAGTCACCAATTATTAGAATTTCTGTACTCGAGGGGTCAGAATACCTGAAGGAGACACCAAACCCTTGGAATATTTTAAATGATGATAAAATATCAAATGAACCTTCAAAAACAATCCCAAAATAACTTCTTAACTGCATTTAAACTACCTTAACTATGCTCAAATATGCAACTTGTAGATTCACTCATGAGCCTAATTCTTTCATTCTTCGGGATTCTAAAAACTTGACCTAGATATTAGATTTGTTCCTCCTTCTAATGCAATATGGAATTCACCTTGACCTACTAAGCTTCCAAATATAACCTGCTTTTATCTTGAGCACCTTTTGGGACTAGTTTCCTGGATTTCTAGTCACAAACTCTAACTTCCCACAAGTATAACTTTGTAATCAGAATGAATCACATGATTCATTTTGAAGAAAACCCTAGTTTTAAAAACCTCAACTTCCAATGAGTATAAATCCAAACCTATAATGAGTCGGGTTAAGACTCGAAATTCATACCTAAGATTTCTTATTCACTATATCTTTGAAAGAGGACTCCAAGTTTCATTATCCTAACTATTCCAAAAATTATATAAAAAATGCTAAGATGACCTTCAAAGAAAAACCTTAAAACAAACTTCTTCATTACAAGACTTCATATTCCCTTGAATTCTCACCCCTTCTTCACTTCATATTCCCTTGGAAATTCACTCATCTTCCTTGGCTAGGTTGAATTTGTGTGATTCAAATGCCAAATGAGGCTTCTTTTATTTATATGAGTCTTGTCCATATGATGGGGTGTGACCAAGGGTTACAAATTTTGGGTCTCACCTCTTCCTTAAGGTTGGCCAACCTTATAGGCTTCTTTACTTTACTTTAGGTGCTTCTTCTCTTGGATTTAGGGCTTCTTCACTTGGTCCAGGGGCTCTTCACTTGACTTTAGGGGCTTCTTCACCTAGTTTTAGGGCTTCTTCAAGGCTCCTTCAAGGTCTATCTGTGTATAACTCAAAGTGGGCATATGGAAACAACCACATGTTATCTCATCCTATGAGGACCATGCTTAAAAGCTACATTGTAAGGGGACCCACTTTGGAGTTATACACTTTATGTCACAAGGTCTTTCCAAGGCTTTTCATGGCTTCTTCAAGTGACACATCATCATCACTTTTAGGGCTTATGGGCTTTGATTTAGGGATTCTTTTATACAGATGATAAATGACAACCAATTTTCCAATAGAAGAAACAATAGCTGAGGAGAAAATAAAGGAAGAAGAAAGACAAAAAGAGAGAGAATAGGGATATGAGAAAGAAGTGGGAGGAGAAGAGAAAGAAAGAAGAGGAAGAGAAGAAATGAAAGAGAAAAAAATATAAGAAGGTACAAGAAGAGGTAAGACACTGACCCAATGGATGTTGACATCCTGGAAGCCTCTTACAATGCACCCTTGATAAAAAGATACTTCCCTTTAAGGGAATTGGGATTGGGAGAATTCACACCCTCCAAGGCTAGGAAAGTGGAAAATATGAAATCATTGATATTTGACAAGGACTTCAGCAAGATCATTCAACAAAACACTAAAAGGTTTCTTATTTTAGAGATTCCTCCACTATCTGTCACTACAGAGACAGTTGTAGGTAAATACATCAAAGAGGAACCCCTAGACATCACTTAAGGTGGTGCAACATTCACACATGCATCCAAACATAATCTCTAGAACATGGTTCAACATATTTAAGATTACAAATAAATGATCATGAGCCTAGATGAAGATGTGAGATTCTACAAGAGCGACGAGAGTAACATTAATGAATTCAAAATAAGTGCCAATGAGGTGAGGAAGGAATTCCACAATTCAACAAAGTAGATGTACATTGACGTGCAACAATTTCAGAAAATGGTTGCTCAAATAACCTCACCGATGGACAAAGCTAGAGCTAAAAATGCTAAATTCATTGGAATAAGAGCCTCTGTGGAAAAAATGAATAAATGCACAAAAGACTACCCGGATGCTCCTATAGTCCTCCCGAGAATGAGTGGAAGAGGAAGCTAGTTAAATTATGCACCTCTCACAAATTTCCAAAGGACAGAGGAAAGACCAGAAAAATATTTGAAGAACTCCCTTAGTGTTATAGCCTTAATTTCCACCCTATAAGCTAGAGAGGAATCCATAAGAGGATATAAATGAGAATACATATTTTTCCTAAGGTTTGACCCCTTTTGGATAATTTTTGGAGGCCTTTGCATGACACCTAGTAGACAATATGTGAGGCCCTCGCTGGACACTAGTAGCTCGTCAAGCAAGGCACTGTAAAACTTCGAGAATCTGGGAGTTACAAGGTGATATATGAGAGATGATTTCGATCTTCATGTCAAGGGACTAGGAACTCACATCATTCGAGTCTATAGTGGTCTCTAGAAGACTCTAGAATCCCTCCCAAGCCTCCTCCAAAGAACTATAAGGCACAGCAGCAAGCCTTTGGCAAGAGGTAGGAAGAATTCATAGCATTTTTATGCTATCCAATTGTAGATGTACCTATTCCATCTACCACATCCAAAAGTCAATGAAACCTATCCTGACCAAAGAGCTAAAGGAGGATCAAGGAGAAAGGATTCAAGGGTGAAAAAGCATCAATAACTAAGGTATGTTTTGATGTATTGCTCTTTCATTTATTAATATATCATTTGGTTCCCCCCCCATATCATTTGTGTTTGGTTGATGAATGCTAGATCTGATTCTACATTCCCTTTTATAGATCCGACAGAAGTAATAGTAGATATAGGACTTAATCCCAAGTAGAGAGGCAAGTAGAGAAGATTTTACTGCCTTTTTATATATGAAGAAGGTTGTGGATATTGGAGCTGGAGTTTCAGGACTGCAAAAACCAGGGATACGAGGGACAACATCAATAAAGGTATGCAAACTTCACCACTCCTTAGGATAATCATGAATCTATGTTTTTGAATCTAGATCTAGGAAAACCATTAGAATTCTAGCCCCTTCTATCTAGGATTACTAGGCTAATCCTAGGAGGATTTTGTTGTGTATTCAAATAAGATCTGTATGAGAGTTTGTCCCATAACACTTAGTATGTGCACAAAACTATACAAAGAAACCACCACACTGGCCAGCAAGTGCAACTTTCTCCTGATTGGTAATCTAGGAAACCCGAGGGAAAATGACCAAGTGTAGACAGAGCGAGAATAAGATATGTGGTCCAAGGAAATGGCTATAGGATTTCTCTAAAGAGTGACTAGTGCCATGATGAGTGAAAACTCGATAATGCCTTCAAAGGATCAAAAATTGATTCACTCTTTATGGTTTACACTAAAAAGGGATATGAAAAATCTATCCGAAAATTCAACAGTCCACAAAGTCACCTTAGAAAGCATGTTGTTCACTAGTGTGATATTAATCACTACTTATCATGAAGTATGGGTAGCATACATTAGAGACAAAGACAATGAGCAACCATGAAATGAGTCCCTAAATTAAAATGTTAATTTTCTTTTAGGATGTAAGAAAGAGAACAACAGGGAAACTAAGAGTTTGTAGGGAATCTCAAGACCCTAAGAAACACTATAAACTTCTAACTACATAAAAAATAGCACCCCCACTTAGTAGGGGCTCTTATATTTTCTAATTATAGGAACTACTTTTTGAGATCTTAATAGTGTATAGTCTCAAGCAAGCCATTTTTGGTGGGACAAGAAAATCTTTTGTAGTGATGTTTTGCTATGAACTTTTTTTTCCATTGAATACATTGGATCGTTGTGAAATGTTTAAGGGTTACATTATTCATTCCATAGACTAATCTTGTGTGAATGTTGTACTTTTTGAAATACTTTTTCTTCTCTGATGTTATAGTTATGATATGATGAATATATATATTTGAATGAGTTATATATATATATATATATATATATATATATATATATATATATATATATATATATATATATATATATATAATCGATCCTTAGTTCTTGGTGTGACAACTTAAAATGTTTAAGGATTATATGTAAGAATTAGTGATGTTGTTATCTATTCATTCAATAGATATATTGCTCCTAGCTAGGATATGATAATATAGGATAGGATAGGTTAGATTTAATTCTTGTGCATTTGGCCTAGTTCACATCTTCATCTTTTCCATTTTTGCATTACATGAACCATTCATACCCGCCATCCACAGAAAAGAACAAAAAGATACAATGGAAAATGGCAAAACATTTATACGTATATTTTTCCTGAAACCTAAATAAAACCAAAAATATTCTATATTCATTCCAAGGATACATTGTTTACAATAGAATATACATATAGGAGCCAAGCAGATCCAAAACTCCTAACCCAATGACTGGATTAGTCAACAACTCTAATTACTTAACTGTAAATAGAAAACCATCACAAACCATAAAATTAAAAACCACATAATATGTGGATGCGTTTTTCGAGGCAAAAAAACAATTAGGGGTTCTACACCCCCTCTAACCCCCCTATGCGCCCGACGCAATGCACAAACACTACTACTCGTACAAAGAATATAACACATACCCAACTTTCTCCCACTTGTTATTTTCTTTGCATACATGGGGTTACAGGGTTACATAGTCAACAATCCAAGGCAACAATGCCCATGGATCCTCTACACCAAGAGAACTTCTTAGTGCTCACATAATTTGTTAATGAGTCTACAACATTCTTCAAAGTGTCCACCTTCATCAGTGATACTTTCTTTTCTTCAATCATGTCTCTCACAAAGTGATATTGAATATCAATATGCTTTGTCTTTGAATGATAAGTCAGATTCTTCCCCAGAAAAATTGGACTCTGACTGTCACACTCTATCCTTACAACTTGTTGTACCAACCGAATACCTAAACACAATCTTTGTAACCATATTGCTTCCTTACTTGCATGAGTGGTTGCCATGTATTCAACTTCTGCATCACAACCAAATACCTTCAGATGTGTGAGAGAAGGTTCCTTACCAGTCCATACCTCTTGTGGAATCTTGTCATCCAACGCTGATGAGGGTGATCTGTTGAGAAGTAACATGCAGTACCCACTGCCTCTGCCTATAATTCTTGCCCTAACTCGGCACCACTGAGCATGCACCTTGCTTTTTCCATCAGCATCATGTTCACCCTTTCTCCAACTCCATTATCTATCCTCGACACCTTAATTCTTTTCTTTGTTTGATTCTCAAGAAGAGCCTTAAACTCTTTAAACCCGTCAAAGACTTTAGATTTCTTCCCGAGGAAATATATCAAAGTATTCCTCGAGAAGTCACCTATAAATGAGATGTAGTACACAAATTTTCCCAATGATGGGATCGACACAGGTCCAAAAACATCACTGCGAACTAGCTGTAAAGTTCCTTCTGCCCTCGTTTCACCAGAGGGGAATCTTACCCGATTCTGCTTCCCATATAGACAATGTTCACAGAAATATAAATCCAGAGAGCAGGTAGACATACCTTCAACCATATCTTTACCATGTAGTAGTCGAAGACCCTTCTCTTCAATATTTCCCAGTCTTTGATGCCACAACATAACCTTTTCTCCAGAGACTATAGGACTTCTTTCTTCTTCAAATCCAATATCAGGAATAATGGAACTATTACACTCATCACTAATAGTGCTTCCTTGCAGCGTATACAGAATTCCAAACGGAGCTCCCTTCAACAACACCATTGCTCCTCGAACCATCTTGCAGGTTTCCTTTTCAAATATTGTTTTTACCCCTGCATCGTCCATTTTGCTTACAAAAATCAAATTTCTGGCCAAACCTGGGATGTGCAGAACACCAGGCAGTTTTCTAATCCTTCCATCTATGAGCCTCAACTTGACACATTCAGTAATACTGAATCTGAGAGACACAGTCGGATTGTGCTCTTTGCCTTCCGTTCCAACTTTTTCCAATCATATGTTGAAGTTCTTGTAGGTTCAGTACCTGGATCTACCACGATTCACTAATCTTTGTCCACCAACAGATCTTCCATCTTGAGCTTCCACTACTCAAAACTTTGCCCATTAAACTTATCGATCTCCATCTTTGAATTCCTTTCCATTTCTTTTCACCTAACAAATCAATAGCACAGATCTCCCACTGTATCAAGGCTTATGACAGTCCCGAGCCAAACCCTTGACCATAAAGGCGTCCCCCTGAAGCCAACAAAGCTCTGATACCAAATGTAGATTTTAACTTTGTACAATATTTACTGCAAATAGACTTTTAGTAAAAGAACATAAAAGATACAATGGCAAATATAAACATTACACATAGATTTTTCTCCTGGAAATCCAAACCGGGAAAACCAACATATTCTATGTTCATTCATAGTGATACATTGTTTACAATACAATATACATATAGGAGCCAACGACATTGAAAACCCTAACCCAATGACCTGGATTAGTCAACAACCCTAATTCCTTAACCGGAAATAGAAAACCATCGACAAAAAACCATGTGTCGAAAAACCACCTAAATATGTGACACATTTTATGAGGCAAAAAAAATGAAAATTGGGGGCGTTGCACCCCCCAAGGGGGGGCGTAGAGGCCCCCCCTCTAACCCCCCTACACACTTGGTGCAAAGCACAGACACTGCTACTCATACAAAGAGTATAACACATACCGAACATTCTCCCACTTGTTGTTTTCTTTGCATACAGGGGGTTATAGGGTTACATAGTCAACAATCCAGGGAAACAATGCCTATGGATCCTCTACACCAAGAGAAATTCTCAATGCTCACAAAATTTGTTAATGAGTCTGCAACATCCTTCAAAGTGTCCACCTTCATCAACGATACTTTCTTTTCTTCAATCATGTCTCTCACAAAGGGATATTGAATATCAATATGCTTTGTCTTTGAATGATAAGTCGGGTTCTTCGCCAGAAAAATTGCACTATGACTGTCACACTCTATCCTTACAACTTTTTGTACCAACCTAATACCTGAAAAAAATCTTTGTAACCATATTGCTTCCTAATTTGCATGAGTGGCTGCCATGTATTCAATTTTTGTAGTTGAAAGTGCCACTACAACCGACCTTTTGCTCATCCAACTTATTGCTCCTCCAAACAGGTTAAACACATACCCACTTGTAGATCTCCTACGATCTAGATCTCCAGCCCAGTCTGCATCCACAAAGCCATGTATATCCACCACTTTGTCCAATCCCGATCTTCCTTCGTAGCATAATCCATAGCTAGTAGTGCCACACAAATACCTAAAAACCATTTTTACTGTTGTCCAATGCTTCTTCCCTGGTTTTGACATATACCTCCTCAAAACTCCCATTGCATGTGCAATGTCCAGTCTAGTACAGACCATTGCATACATCAAACTGCTAACTTCACTCACATATGGAACACGAGACATGTCCTCCTCCTCTTCACGTGTCTTGGGACACTGATATGTAGATAACTTTACACCAACAGGAATAGGAACCTTGACCGGTTTACATTCCTGCATATTAAACCTCTACAATATTGTCTCGAAATATTTTCTCTGATTTAACCAGAGTTTCCTCCTTTTCCGATCTCTTTTAATTTCCATGCCCAAAATGAAATTTGAAGCACCGAGATCCTTCATGTCAAATTTAGAGGACAACCAAGTTTTCACATCTTGGATAATCTCCTTGTTGTTTCCTATCAACTATATGTCATCCACATACAAGACCAAATAAATCAAGTGATCACCAATTAATTTAATATACACACAATGATCCTCTTTGCTTCTTGTGAATCCAAGTCCCAGCATATAAGTATCAAAGTTTTGATACCACATCCTTGGTGATTGTTTTAAACCATACAGGGACTTTTTCAGCTTGCATACCAGCTCCTTCTTTCCCTTCACAACATAACCTTCTGGTTGCTTCATATAGATTTCTTCTTCCAGATCCCCATGTAGGAATGTTGTCTTCACATCCATCTGTTCTACTTCAAAATCAAATTCAACAACAATAGATAACAAAAATCTTATAGAGGTTAACTTGGAAACAAGAGAAAAAATCTCACCAAAACCAATTCCCTCAACCTAGGAATAACCCTTTGCTACTAACCGAGCTTTGTATTTCTCCTCTTTTCCTTCTGCATTCAACTTCTTTTTAAATACCCATTTACTGCCAATGGGCTTTCTTCCAGTCGCTAACTCCACTAGATCCCAAGCCTCATTCTTATCCAAAGATGTCATTTCTTCGTCCATGGCCCTTTTCCAAAGATTTCCATCCTCTAAATCCACTGCCTCCCCGACAGTTCTATGATCATCATCAGTAATAGACAAAGCAAAATTTGAACGAAAATCAGATGGAGTATACCTTTTCTGTAGCCTTCTTTCTCAAACCGATCTCCTCAATACTAGAGTATGAGGATCTTCTTCTTCTTATGATTCTCGTTCTTCTGTAGAGTCTGATTCATCATCCTTTAAATCAAACTCTATCTTCTCTGGTTGTTCCTTAATTGGTAGGACTTCTTGTTTAACAACATCCTTCATTTCTCTAAATTCCACATCTCGAATATACACTACTTTCTTAGTTTCTGGGTTCCAAATCTTATAACCTTTGAGACCATCTTTATATCCAATAAAGATACACTTTTCAACCTTCTTATCTAGCTTACTCTTGTTTTCCTTTGGAACATGAATATATGCATTGTTGATGTTTAGACAAGATCGGGAAGACATTCTCTAAAGATAATAATTAATAATATAATTATTATTGATTTAAATATCATATATAATAAGTAAATGATAATAATAAATAGTTATCGATTTTTCAAGGGATACATCCTTTCATGGATGGTCACCTTATGTTCCCTATATATGGAACACTCATTATTGTAATAATATATCAAATATCTCTCATATCTCATATGAATAAAAACCAACATGGTATCAGAGGAGGACTGGGCCTCACTCCCTAATAGGAGAGCCCAGGTAAATGGAAGAAAAATAAATAAATAAATTCATCCACTGTATTGTCCAATAACAAGCTCTCGTTTCCAAGCTCTGGCTACCAATTGGGAAGAAGAAATCCTTGTTGTTGCTCCTTGTCAATGGCACCCAGAAGATATTGAATGTCTATGTCAATGCTACAACCACTCTCTGAATTATATTCGTCGCTCTCATTTTTTAAATTCCACATTAAAGGAACAAGCGTCACTGTCTATTCTCGGGGATGTAATTATGCAATCTTTGCTTTCATTTTCGGAGGAGGTGGTGAAATTGACAACATGGTCCAGACGTGAGATCATTATATCCGAGTGAGTGTGATCTTGAATTAGAATGTGTGGAGGGCAGGAAATGGGATTGCAATAACCTCAGGGATGACTCATTCCCTCTCTTGTATCTGAAACCTGCTGGCAATGGCTGGAGAGTTGAGTATATAGCACGACTCCCAAGTAGCACGATACCCAAGTAGCATGGCTCCCCTCCTTCAGAAAAGAGGAGTATATAGAAACAATTTGAAATAGAGGAATTGATAAAACTTTGTGCGAGTGCATAGATTCAGAGATGCGGATGTTTAGCAACTATAGAAAATGGGAGTTAATAGTTATTAGTAGAGATTTTGAAAACGAATTAATGGAGGGATGAATATCATGAGTTGGGTATTCATGCAGAACATTAACTATTGTCCATGAAGCGATTTTGAAAGATCAGAGTCTTTGGTGCTAGCAACTTTATCACAAGAAAGACTGACCTCTTCTGTACTGGCGAAGGTACCGAGCCATAGTCGAGCACCTTTGTTGGCTCGTTGATTTGAGAAATTTGGCAATTTTACCAAAATTCAAGGGTGTATTATTTATGGATTGGAGGTGAATCCAAAATTGACAGATTCTTGTTGAAGAGTCAAATTGCACTGCCCGAGGAGGATAACTTTGTGAATAACACACCAAGCGTCTCTCATTTAGAAAACGGCAAAGGGATAGGAAATCTTGCAAACCCATATGCATGTGAGGCTGTGTGAGTGAGCAAACTTATTGTTGTGAAATTACAACCAAAGGAAGACACAATGTAATTTCGATGAAGAAATCCCATGGAACAAAGGGGGAATTGCACTTGGAAAGAAAATAGTGCCACGAAATTGAAGGTGTCATGAGATTGCATTGACATGAAACTAGAAGCGTAAGACTCTACACAAAGTGGAGATCAACCTTTGCTATGACATTGTTGGTGTTGTGCCTATAGGCGGAGATCGGAGAAGAACTTGTTTTGCATATTTGTTTTCCTTCAAATTGATATAGAACCAATGGATGGTCTTTCTCTAGTGTGGGACAACGATGTAATATTCTAAGCAGTCAAGACTTGAATATGACAACAGTAAATGTAGTAGGCATTGGAAATCAAGGGTCATTATCCCTAATACGAGAACCCTTATTTCTTTGAAGGACCTTTTATTTTTTCTGGTACAAGAGCCTAAAATATGTCTTATTGTATTTGAGTCAATTTCCCTATCTCCAAAAGGGGGACCTGGTTAGTGGATAGTGAGATCACATGGAAGGTAGCGTGATCTATTTTGAAGTCAAGACTCAAAGGGAATCATCTAGCTCTTGCAAAGAATCAAACATGGAGGACATGCATATCCTCATGGTACCTTCCGAGAGAGCAAGAGACCTCAAAGATATTAGTGCTATGCTCCAACTATGAGCCACATCATTGATTATGAGCCTTATTATTATGATGAAGCATCTAGTCAGCCAGTATGGAGAGATTTCATGATGGAGGAGTATCAATCCATCACGAAGAATGATGTGTGGGATATTGTTCCAAGACCTGAGGGGAAGTTTACATTGACTTCCAAATGGATCTACAAGATCAAACACATAGTTTATAGGAGCATTGAGAGGCACAAAATGAGATTTGTTGCTAGAGGATTCTCTCAGGTGGAGGGAATAGATTATGAGGATATATTTTCTCCTATTGCTCGATACACTTCTATTCGGATGATTATTTCCCATGCAACATCCATGGGTGAGAGAGTAAATAGGATGGATGTAAAGACAACCTTTCTCAATGGAGAGATTAAGGAAGAAGTATACATTGAGAAGCCAGATGGTTTCGTGATACATGAGAAGGAATTTCATATGTGTAGGTTGAAGATGGGCTTGTATGGAATCAAACAACCACCTCGAGCTTGGTATGCAAGGATCGATGGACACCTGATGATGTTTGGGCTTCAACAAAAGTGTTGTTGATCCCAAACCTGTACTACAAAACTGTTAATGGTGAGGCCCTGATTTTGGTCCTCTACGTTGATGATTTATTCCTCACCGGTACATAGAGCCTTATTATTGAATGCAAGAATGTGTTGGCCTCTGAGTTCGATATGAAGGAAATTGGTACGATGCACTACTTCTTGGGACTAGAGGTGTGGCAAAGAACTGATGAGATCTTCCTAAGTTAGGGGAAGTACACAGTTGAGATGTTGAAATTTTTTGGGATGCCAAACTATAAACCCGTGGCTACACCAATGATGACGAATATGAATAAACTAAGTGTGTCTTCTTCCAATTTCGACGAAATTGATTCGATTCTGTACAAACAACTGATTGGATAATTGATGTATCTGGTTAAACACCAGACCAAATATTTCCTATCCAGTGAGTGCACTTCGCCAGTTTATAAGTCAGCTGAGATAGACACACTACATTATTGCGAAGCATGTGTTGAGATACTTGCGAGGCACAGTTCCACATGGTTTGAGATATACTTCCAATATTGATATGATACAGTAGGAATATATTGACTCTGATTAGGTAGGGAGCGCAGTGGACAAAAAGAGCACCTTAAGGTGTTGCTTCACTTTGGGATCTTCCATGGTTTCCTGGTGTAACAGGAAATGAACTTCTATGGCTTTGAGCACAATAGAAGCAGAGTACATTGCATTAAGTATGTCAGTCTGCGAACCAGTGTGGATTCACAAGATCCTTGCAGATTTATTCGAACATGTGATGGATTCCACCATTATTTATTATGGTAACCAAAGTTGTGTGAAGATCTCTGAAAATCCAGTGTTTCATGACAAATCGAACCACATTGAGATCAAGTATCATTACATCCGAGACATGATGCAGAGGAAGGAAGTATTGGTGAAATACCTTCCTACAGATGAGCAGGTTGCTGATATTCTTACCAAACCAGGATGAAGTTTAAGTACTTTCGTGACAGACTTGGCATGGCAGAGAATGGCTCCCTCGCTGAGAGGGAGTGTTGATGTTTGCAACTTCCTGAGACATTCTCCAGATCATACTCATGTGTGACTAAGTTGATTTGATCTGTGATGACACTTATCTAAGAAGGGATAAGTGTGGTTGGGCTTATAACCCAATGTCCTTTGTGGAGAGCTGACGCAGCCCTACCAACCCGCAGGTCGGAAGTCCATGCACACAGGATCGTTCTTCTCCTCTGGCCTGAAGAGCTCTCTCGAACTGGCTCTTCTATTTCCCTTTTGGGAAATTTGCACCCACATAAAACCTCATGGAATCTCCCTTCGCACTTCGGGAGATCTGACTTCGCGATTTCGTGAGTCTTGTGGTCAAGCGGCTGTGCCTTCAGACCTCCGAACACCGATATGCTGAGTTCCGAAAAGAACGCTGGAACTTTAATGTTCTGCCTCCCCAAAACAACAATCGATGGTTCTGGATCTTCCTTTTGATCCAACGGTCAGCATGATTTCGTGACCCAGGAACACAAGATATCCAAAGCTCAATTTCTATGTCCCCTCTACCTTCCGGATCCCACAACTATTGATTCCAAATCTCGCGATACCCGAAATGCTGATACGGGCACGCTCCTTCTCTTGTCAACGCCCTCCGCGCGTGACCACCAGCTAGGCCTAACTCTAGCACTCTTCACTTCTCACCACTTCATGAGGTTCGATGTCGAACTCCCAGCTCTTGTCTCACGAACCCCCGAGACACGAGAGGTCGAAGGGGTCTTGACTTCTTTGAAAAGACAACGAATGAATCCCGATACACGTCACCTATAGTTGGCCCCACACACACGTCTCTTCGCCCCTTCGGGACTTCGCCTGTCGTAATCTAGAGTATCCAACCTTTGGGCCCTCACCTCGCGAACCTCTGAATTCGCGAGATCTCTAGATCTCTGCCACCTGTTCTTCCCGGGTGGATGGATCTGATCCACTCGCCACTTCGCTACTTGCCTTTCGTGACTTCGCAAACCTTAATGCGAAACCTTCGACCCTTCAACTCATGAAACCTCGAAATGAGATTTCGCGAGCGATCAAATGACCCTGACTGACTTGGATCCTACAAACCTGATTTATTTTAAGCTTACGCTTGAGGAAAGCTCACCGTAATGTTCCTGCTTCTCTGCAAGATCTGACGATTCTTATGACTTCGCGAACTCTTCTCAAAGAATCCCAACCGCCCGTTTCTTCCTTCTTGACGATTCATGCGAATTTGAACAAGTTCTTCTTCGCGGAACTTAACCCCCTGTAACACAAACTTGCTACGCCTCCTTTCAACGCCTCAAGGCACCAACCTTCTGTGATTTTCTTCGACAACTGCGAAGACCCTATCCTTCCTGAGATTTCTCCAACTCCGGGTCTTAAAGAAGACTCCCGCACTCACTCCTTGCGGCGAATCCTTCAATTAATTCAAAGAATTGAAGTCCTTCGACTCTGTGCACTCCCTGCAGCAGTAGTCCTTCAACAATTTATCAGGTTTGAAAACCTCGGGACTTTACTCAACCCGCACACTCCTTGCACGACTCTTGTGCTCAACTTGCACTTCTGCGAAAATGAGAACAACGTTAACCCTCCTGAGCTTTCAGAGATAAAACTCTGAACTCTTGTCAACGCACTCCTTGCAAACAACTTCACTACACTCCTTGCAGGAACTCTTGCTCAGATAGAGAAACAATTGAAACTCATTCCTTACTCTCTCTCAGACTTCAAACACAAAGCATGAAACCATATACACAACATATAAAGCAAATGTATAACAGAAAGGAAACATCCATGAGCATAACATTCAACATGCATACACAGAGAACAAATACAACCCCATGAATTTGAATCGAAGCTCTTTCTATTAATTCAAATCTCTGTACATGGGTGTTTTCAAATTCAAATCTCTGTACATGGGTGTTTTCAACTACAACTCTCTTCTCTCTTCTCTATGCTCTATGCTCTCTTGACATAGTAATCTTACAACTATACGATGAGGGTGTATATATCCCATTTCCCTCTTGCGCTCTAAAACTGTCTAATCTAAGCATTAAATTCTATCTACCTACATTAATTTATGCATAAATGCCTCTATCTACTTCAGATGAGAGCGGGACGCTCAAGGTTTGACTACAATGCTCCTCCATAAATGTGAGTATGCCTCTATTAACTATCCCATTAATTATATGGCGTTTTCAAACTTCAAAACATTTCAACAAGAAATGTGCTCGCGCTTGTCCAACTTTCCTCCACATCCACGCGCACTTGCTACCTGCTGGCGATGCTCCTGCATCAAGAACACATGAGGACATGTCAAGGGAGTTGACCCTTGATGTCACACACTATGGGAGTTGACCCTAGTGTTTCTAGAGGGTGTATCCTCTAGAAGTCTACATGGAGTTCCATGTGTGACAAACTTTCTCCAGATTGTACTCCTCTGTGAATTGAGTTGAGTTGATCTGTGAGGACACTTATCCGAGAAGGGATAAGTGGGGCACTTATTCGAGAAGGGATAAGTGCGGCTGGGATTATAACCCAATATCCCTTGTGGAGAGCACATGAGGACATGTCCCATGAGGACCCTAGTGTTTCTATAGGGTGTAGCCTCTAGAAGTCCACATAGAGTGCCATGTGTGACAAAATTTCTCTAGATCATACTCCTCTGTGAATTGAGTTGAGTTGATCTGTGAGGACACTTATTCGAGAAGGGATAAGTGGAACACTTATTCAAGAAGGAATAAGTGAATTTGGGCTTATAGCCCATCATCCCATGTGGAGAGAACACGAGGACATGTCAAGGGAGTTGACCCTTGATGTCTCACACTATGGGGAGTTGACCCTAAGTGTTCCTAGAGGGAGTAGCTTCTAGAAGTCCACATGGGAGTGCCATGTGTGACAAACCTTTTTCTACTATGATGGTTGTGTACCACTGGTGGAGACTGCGAATCTCTGGACAATAGTTGTGTACTAATATGGAAAAATACCTCCCTAGATAAGAGGGAGTGTTGATGTTTCAACATTGGGCATAACTTCTCCTAGATTAGGCTGTAGACCAAGGGAGATAGGATACATTTATCACAAAGGTGCACTTGTGGTAAATGGGCCCAGAAGTAGTCCTTCCTTGATCACGAATGGGAATAATATGGACTCGAGGTGCTTGAAGTGCTTTCCACATGTCAATTAACATCAAGCCGACATTCACTCATAGGTGTAGATCCCGGTGTAGTCTTTGTCCTAGTCATGATGATTTGACAAGGAATGATAAAGACTCAAGATGCTATATGCTTTTACATGTGGACCCAAAGTGAGCCTAATCTTAGAGAGAGTTAATTGACAATGAGGGAGAGCCACAGAAGGAGTTTCTCCTCAGTTCAGGTGGGAGAGAGATGTCTCCCAAGACTGACAGACAATTGTCATGAGTCTAGGGTGAAGTTTGTATACTTCAAAGACAAGAGTGGCATGTTGCAGAATGTCTCCCTCGTTGAGAGGGAGTGTTGATGTTTAGACAAAATTGGGAAGACATTCTCTAAAGATAATAATTAATAATATAATTATATATGATTATTAAATATCATATATAATAAGTAAATGATAATAATAAATAGTTATTGATTATTCAAGGAATGCATCCTTTCATGGATGTTCACCTTATGTTCCCTATATATGGAACACTCATTATCGTAATAATATATCGAATATCTCTCATATCTCATATGAATAAAAACCAACATGCATCACAACCAAATACCTTGAGATGTGTGAGAGAAGGTTCCTTACCAGTTCATACCTCTTGTGGAGTCTTGTCATCCAATGCTGATGAGAGTGATCTATTGACCAGGTAACATGTAGTACCCACTGCCTCTGCCCATAATTGTTTCCCTAACCCGACACCACTGAGCATGCACCTTTCTTTTTCCATCAACATCATGTTCATCCTTTCTGCAACTCCATTTTGTTGAGGTGAATATGGAGTAGTCTTCTGCCTTTCTATACCGCACTTCTTACAAAATTCTTCAAATTGATTCTCGTAGAACTCTCCGCCATTATCTGTCCTCGACACCTTAATTCTTTTCTGTTTGATTCTCAACAAGAGCCTTAAACTCTTTAAACCCGTCAAAGACTTCATATTTCTTCCTGAGGAAATATATCCAAGTATTCCTCGAGAAGTCATCTATAAATGAGATGTAGTACACATATTTTCCCAATGATGTGACCGACACAGGTCCAAAAACATCACTATGAACTAGCTGTAAAATTCCTTCTACCCTCATTGCACCAGAGGGGAATCTTACCAGATTTTGCTTTCCATATAGACAATGTTCACATAAATCAAAATCCAGAGAGAAATTATACATACCTTTAACCATACCTCTACCGTGTAGTAGTCGAAGACCCTTCTCTCTGATATGCCCCGATCTTTGATGCCACAACACAACCTTTTCTCCAGAGACTGTAGGAGTTCTTTCTTCTTCAACTCCAATATTAGGAACAATGGAACTATTACACCCATCACTAATAGTGCTTCCTTACAGCTTATACAGATTTCTAAACCAAACTCCCTTTAGCAACACCATTGCTCCTCGAACCATCCTGTAGGTTTCCTTTTGAAATATTGTTTTTACCCCTACATCGTCCATTTTGCTTACATAAACCAAATTTATGGCCAAACCTGGGATGTGTAGAACACCAGGAAATGTTATAATACTTCCATCTATGAGCCTCAACTTGAATTTTCCTCGTCCTATGATTCTGGTTGTCGAATCATCACCCAGGAAAAAATTACCTCCATCATACCTTTCATATTTACAGAACCACTCCCTGTGGGGAGTCATATGAAAGGATGCACCATAGTCAACCAACCATGCCTCATGATCTGCATGTTTGCTTGAAGAAGCCAAGTACAAATCCCCTCCTTCTTCCTTGGAGGTATTTTCTTATGTAGAAGGAGATTCTTCAGATTCCTTCTTTTTCTCAAGTTTGGATCTACACTGCTTCTTGTAGTGCCCTTCTTTCCCACATCTCCAACATACCTTTACAAAATTTCTGGGAGATTTATATCTACCCTTAGACTTAGATCTCCCACTTGAGAACTTAGACCTATTTCTTTTCTGGGAACGTCCTCTTGCAAATAATGCGTCTGTGCTATGTCCTTCCATATTCTTCATTCTCATCTCCTCCGACAACAAAGATGAGACCACTTAATCAAGCTTCAAGAAAGTTGTATTGCTACTTATGGCCACAACCAGACTATACCACGAGTCTAGTAAAGAACATAGTGAACTGATACATTTATCTTCATCTGAAATTTTAATCTCAACAGATACTAACTGACTTACCACAATATTGAAGGCGTTCAAATGCTCTGCCACCGAGTCTCCATCTCTCATCCTCAGGTTATACAACTTCTTTCTCAGGAATAGTTTATTCACTAGGAACTTAGACTGATACAACTTCCCCAACTTATCCCATAAATCCTTGGTTGTAGCTTCCTATGACACATTTAGTAATACTGAATCTGAGAGACAYAGTCAAATTGTGCTCTTTCTCTTCTGATCCAACTTTTTCCAGTCATCTGTTGAAGTTCCTGTAGGTGTAGTACCTAGATCTACTGTTATCCACTGATCTCTGTCCACCAAAAGATCTTCTATTTTGAGCTTCCATAGCTCAAATCTTTTCCCATTAAATTTCTCGATCTCCATCTTCGAATTGCTTGCCATTTCTTTTCACCTGAAAATCAATACCACCGATCTCCCACTGTAAGAAGGCTTATCACAGTCCCAAGCCAAACCCTTGACCACAAAGGCGTCCCCCTGAAGCCAACAAAGCTTTGATACCAATTGTAGATTTTAACCTTGTACAATATTTACTGCAAACAAACTTTCAGTAAAAGGACAAAAAATATACAATGGCAAATACAAACATTACATAGAGATTTTTCCCCTGGAAACCCAAACGGGGAAAACCAACATATTCTATATTCATTCACAGTGATACATTGTTTACAATAGAATATACATATAGCATCCAACGACATCCAAAATCGTAACCCAATGACCTGTATTAGTCATCAACCCTAATTCCTTAACCGAAAATAGAAAACCATCGGCAAAAAACCATGTGCCGAAAAATACACCTAAATATGTGACATGTTTTCCGAGGAAAAAAAAATCTGGGGCGCTGCACCCCCCCTCTAACCCCCCTGTGTGCCCGACGCAATGCACAAACACTACTACTCGTGCAAAGAATATAACACATACCCAACATTCTCCCACTTGTTGTTTTCTTTGCATACATGGGGTTACATGGTTACATAATCAACAATCCAGGGCAACAATGCCCATGGATCCTCTACACCAAGAGAACTTCTCAGTGCTCATAGACTTTGTTAATGAGTCTACAAAATTCTTCAAAGTTTCCACCTTCATCAACGATACTTTCTTTTCTTCAATCATGTCTCTCACAAAGTGATATTGAATATCAATATGCTTTGTCTTTGAATGATAAGCTGGGTTCTTTGCTAGAAAAAATGCACTTTGACTGTCACACTCTATCCTTACAGCTTGTTGTACCAACCCAATACCTAAACACAATCTTTGTAACCATATTGCTTCCTTACTTGCATGAGTGGCTTCCATGTATTCAATTTTTGTAGTTGAAAGTGCCACTACAACCTACCTTTTGCTCATCCAACTTATTGCTCCTGCAAACATGTTAAACACATACCCACTTGTAGATATCCTATGATCTAGATCTCTAGCCCAATCTGCATCCACAAAGCCATGTATATCCACCACTATGTCTAATCCCAGTCTTCCTTCGTAGCACAATCCATAATAAGCAGTGCCACACAAATACCTGAAAACCCTTTTTACTGTTCTCCAATGCTCCTTTCCTGGTTTTGACATATACCTGCTCAAAACTCCCACTGCATGTGCAATGTTCGTTCTAGTACAAACAATTGCATACATCAAACTTCCAACTTCACTCGCATATGGAACATGAGACATGTCCTCCTCCTCTTCATGTGTCTTGGGACACTGATCCGCATATAACTTTACACCAACAGAAATATGAACCTTGATTGGTTTACATTCCTGCATATTAAACCAGAGTTTCCTCCTTTTGCAATCTCTTTTAATTTCCATGCCAAAAATGAAATTTGAAGCACCTAGATCCTTCATGTCAAATTTAGAGGACAACTGAGTTTTCACATCCTAGATAATCTCCTTGTTGTTTCCTATCAGCAACATGTTATCCGCATTAAAGACCAAACAAATCAAATGATCACCAATTCATTTAAAATACACAAAGTGGTCCTCTTTGCTTCTTGTGAATCCAAGTCCCAGCATATAAGTATCGAATTTTTGATACCACATCCTTGGTGATTGTTTTAAACCATACAAGGACTTTTTTTAGCTTGCATACCAACTCCTTCTTTCCCTTCACAACATAACCTTCTGGTTGCTTCATATAGATTCCTTCTTCCAGATCCCCATGTAGGAATGTTGTCTTCACATCCAGCTATTCTACTTCAAAATCAAATGCAGCAGAAACAGATAACAAAAATCTTATAGAGGTTAACTTGGCAACAAGAGAAAAAATCTCACTAAAATCAATTCCCTCAACCCGGGAATAACCCTTTTCTACTAACCGATCTTTGTATTTCTCCACTTTTCCTTCTGCATTCAACTTCTTTTTAAATACCCATTTGCTGCCAATGGGATTTATTCCACTCGAAAACTCCACTAGATCCCAAGCCTCATTCTTATCTAAAGATTCCATTTCTTCATCCATGGCCCTTTTCCAGAGATTTCCATCCTCTGAATCCACTGCCTCCTTGATAGTTCTAGGATCATCATTAGTAATAGACGAAGAAAAATTTGAACGAAAATCAGATGGAGTATACTTTTCCGGTAGCCTTCTTTCTCGAACTGATCTCCTCAATATTGGAGTATGAGGATATTTTTCTTTGGATTCTTGTTCTTATGTAGAGTTTGATTCATCATCCTTTAAATCAAACTCTATCTTCTCTGGTTCTTCCTTACTTGGAAGGACTTCCTGTTTAACAACATCCTTCATTTCTCTAAATGCCACATCTCGAGTATACACTACCTTCTTAGTTTCTCGGTTCCAAAGCTTATAACCTTTGAGACCATATTTATATCCAATAACGATACACTTTTTAGCCTTCTTATCTAGCTTACTCCTGTTTTTCTTTGGAACATGAACATAGGCATCACAGCGAAATACCTTGAGATGTGTGAGAGAAGGTTCCTTACTAGTCCATACCCCTTGTGGAGTCTTGTCATCCAACGCTGATGAGGGTGATTTGTTGACTAGGTAACATGCAGTACCCACTCCCTCTGCCCAAAATTCTTGCCCTAACCCGACATCAGTGAGCATGCACCTTTCTTTTTCCATCAGCGTCCTATTCATCCTTTCTGCTACTCGATTCTGCCGAGGTGTATATGGAGCAGTATTCTACTTTGCTATACCGCTCTTCTTACATAATTCTTCAAATTAATTCCGCAGAACTCTCCGCCATTATCTGTCCTTGACACCTTAATTATTTTCTCTGTTCGATTCTCAACAAGAGCCTCAAACTCTTTAAACCCGTCAAAGACTTCAGATTTCTTCCTGAGGAAATATATCAAAGTATTCCTTGAGAAGTCATCTATAAATGAGATGTAGTACACAAATTTTCCTAATGATGGGACCGACATAGGTCCAAAAACATCACTGTGAACTAGCTGTAAAATTCCTTCTTCCCTCATTGCACCAGAGGGGAATCTTAACCGATTGTCCTTCCCATATAGACATTGTTCACAGAAATCAAAATCCAAAGAGTAGTTAGACATACCTTCAATCATACCTCTACCGTGTAGCAGTCGAAGACCCTTCTCTTTGATATTCCCCAGTTGTTGATGCCACAACATAACCTTTTCTCTAGAGACTGTATGAGTTATTTCTTCTTTAACTCCAATATTAGGAACAATGGAAATATTACACCCATCACTAATAGTGCTTCCTTGCATCTTATATAGAGTTCCAAACCGAACTCCCTTCATCAACACCATTGCTCCTCGAACCATCTTGCAGGTTTCCTTTTCAAATATTGTTTTTACCCCTGCGTCATCCATTTTTCTTACAAAAATCAAATTTATGGCCAAACTTGGGATGTGCAGAACACCAGGAAGTGTTCTAATCCTTCCATCTATGAGCCTCAACTTGACTTTTCCTCGTCTTATGAATCTGGTTGTTGAATCATCACCCAGGAAAACATTACCTCCATCATACCTTTCATATTCGCAGAACCACTCCCTATGGGGAGTCATATGAAATGATGCACCAAATTCAACCAACCATGCCTCATGATCTGCATGTGTGCTTGAAGAAGCCAAGTACACATCCCATCCTTCTTCCTTGGAGGTCTTTTCTTCTGTAGAAGGAGATTCTTCAGATCCCTTCTTTTTCTCAATTTTGGATCTACACTGCTTCTTGTAGTGCCCTTCTTTTCCACATCTCCAACATACCCTTACAAACTTTCTGGGATATTTATATCTACCCTTAGACTTAGATCTCGCACTTGAGAACTTAGATCTATTTCTTTCCTGGGAACGTCCTCTTGCAAATAATGCGATTGTGCTATGTCCTTCCATATTCTTCCGTCTCATTTCCTCCGATAACAAAGATGAGACCTCTTCATCAAACTTCAAGGAAGTTGTATTTCTATCTATGGCCACAACCATACTATCCCATGAGTCTGGTAAAGAACACAGTAAACTGATACATTTATCTTCATCTGAAATTTTATCTCAATAGATACTAACTGACTTACCACGGTATTGAAGGCATTCAAATGTTTTGCCACCGAGTCTCCATCTCTCATCCCTAGGTTATACAACTTCTTTCTCAGGAATAGTTTATTCACTAGGGATTTAGACTGATACAACTTCCCCAACTTATCCCATAAATCCTTGGATGTAGCTTCCTTTGACACATTCAGTAATACTGAAACTGAGAGACACAGTCGGATTGTGCTCTTTGCCTTCTGATCCAAATTTTTCCAGTCATCCGCTGAAGTTTCTATAGGTGCAGTACCTGGATCTACCACGATCCACTGATCTTTGTCCACCAACAGATCTTCCATCTTGAGCTTCCACAACTAAAAAAATTTCCCATTAAACTTCTCGATCTCCATCTTCAAATTTCCTGCCATTTCTTTTCACCTGAAAAATCAATACCATAGATCTCCCACTATAACAACGCTTATCACAATCCTGAGACAAATCCTTGACCACAAAGGCGTCCCCCTGAAGCCAACAAAGCTCTGATATCAAATGTAGATTTTAACCTTGTACAATATTTACTGTAAACAAACTTTCAGTAAAAGAATAGAAAAGATACAATACCAAATACAAACATTACATAGAGATTTTTCCCCTGGAAACCCAAAATGGGAAAACCAACATATTCTATATTCATTCATAGTGATACATTATTTACAATACAATACACATATAGGATCCAATGACAGCCAAAACCCTAACTCAATGACCTGTATTAACAACCCTAATTCCTTAACCGAAAATAGAAAACCATCGGCAAAAAACCATGTGCCGAAAAACCACCTAAATATGACACGTTTTTCGAGGCAAAAAAAAATTCGGGGGTGCTACCCTAATGCAAAGAATATAACACATACCCAACATCATCCCAGTAATGGCACTCGAGCCAAAATCTAAATGTTACTCCTATTCCAAATGGTGTTAAGTCTAATTGGGACCTCACACCGGGGAGTGCCTTTATCTGTTGAAGGGAATTTTTCCCATGTCGATAGATTTTTTGGAACTAGAAGTAAGGATTGAAGTTGTATGGCTGGAAAAAATATTTAATCATCACGTGGCCAAACTTTTGATAACACCTAGTGTGAAACATAGTCTCATCCCTTTGCTAGTACTAGTGATAATCCCAAGTTAGAGATCCCTTTTGAAGACACTTCCCCTGCTCTTGAAGGTCTTGTTTTCATAAGCCCTGAACCTCCATCGAAAAATTTATACATTGTTCCCTTCACTGAAGTCAACGAAGTCTGATGTATCACTCATTCTCTTGCAAAACATATTGGTCGTTTAGTTGTAGCGGCTTTACTACCTAGATGACAAGCTACTCGCGAGCCTATAGACAAGTCCAACATTCTTTTTGAATTCGTTGGATACCTAATTGAGTTCGTCATACAGAAAATTCCATAGCCCTTAGATTAGATACCTATGACCCCTCCAAGTTCAACCCCTTCTTCCTTTGACCGTGAATCCAAGTCTAAATCTGATGATAACACCTAAGGAAATTACAATATGGTCAATAACCATAATCGTGTCCCTGCATGGATGCGATGTTTGTTAAGAGAACAAGAAATCAAACTTTAGCAGAAAATTATGATGGAGACAAAAATGTAGAAAAGGAAAAGTTGTATCTTGGTAGAGGATAACAAAGTAGCTAGTAAGAAACCCTTATTGTTCACCAAGTCAACAAAGAAAACACTAACTGATTTGGACAACGTGCTTGCGTCAATCAAGAAATTATCTAATGAGGTTCTTATTTGAAAAAAAATGTTGGTGAAAGATCATCTCATAATAAGCCCTTTTGACCTTTCCATGAGAAAACAAATAACCAATCCAAACCACCTGAAGCTTCTAATATTAACATGAACTTGGATGAGTTTGGCATGGACAATTCATGTTCTTATCATCAGACTAATCATTTTGAGAAAAGTTGTTCTCAATGGATAAACTCGATGACCTTGGTCATCAACCAATTGCTGGAACAACAGTCCATTTCAGATGATCAACCCCGGGATATAGCTATCGAAGAATATGCCCTATTGTTTTGGGATTGGCCGTCAGACTCTGATGATGAGACACTTGGGGAAATATCAGTAGGAGATTCACAAGCCACCAAGACTACCCCGAAAAGTTACAATCTAATAAGTAAGGGACTTGTTTCTGACACCACTCTCCCGACCACTATAATTATGTTTATGGATACATGGTTTTTGTCCCTTGTGGTGTGAAATTGATTGAATGTTAGTGGGGTATTGCATTTATTTATACATTGTTTTTGTTCTCATGATTCAATATTTGAATATTATAAAAATAATTGTCAATAATTAATTAATGATGACGATGAAGAATAATGAATAATACTGTTAAAAATTAAATAATTAAAAATAAGAATTAAATATTCAATAATAGTTAAATTAATAAAATAAGAAAATAATTTATAATAATAATGTCCAAACTTTGGCATTAAAATGATGCAAGTAAGATCGTGTATCCTCTGTTTGCAATAAGGGGTTCAAGTTAGAATCATAATATAATATAATAACTGAATAATCGAGGTGGATAATGACATTGGAGCTACATTTTGTATTAAATTCCACCCACTCTTCATTAACTTAATATTAACTTAAAATTATTAAGTAATATGATAATCTTGGTGTTATTAAATTATTAATAATATGATAACTTGGATGTGTAATAACATTGGAAATTCCATTTTTGTTTCAGTGTTACAAAGTTAAAATCAAAGTTATAATTAAATAGGATAGTAGATTAATTATTTATTTTATAAAATTTATGTTTAATAAAATATAAACATTCAAATTTTATTAAAATTAAAATTTAGTTTCAGAGAAATTAAAATTACGTATTTACATATTTTAATTAGAAGCATGGATTCAACATCATGGAATACCATTTTAGTTAAAAGTATTGGATTTGTCCTGAAAAAGGACTCATCTACTTCATTTTAATATGAAAGTGAGAGGGGTGGTTATTAGGTATGTAGAATTTAGCTCCACAGTGAAAAAGACAATGAAAATATATAGAATGATGGTATGGGTGTCAAGGCTCTTCATCGTTGTAGGTAGACATCACCTTCGTTTTTCCATGCAAATGTCCCATCTCCTCGCATATTTAACGCAATATACAATGTATATATGTATGCCCATTTCAAACTTGTTACTCATTGATTCATTTGAGTTGACGCTTTTTTGCTTGACCGACAGTATGACAGGCGTAGCATAAGTCGTCGCCATGCCATTGACAGATGTTTCATACGGGAGGACTACGATGCAGATGGGAACTATTAAATAATATTAAGAATAGTATCTTGGTTTTGTGCATATTTATCATTTGACACAGTTTCTTATACAATATGGCGAGGTCTTGCATGTGAGCAGGTAGATGCACAACGAGCATTGTGGAAAGCGTGTGAAGGAGAAAGAAATAAATGAAATGTGCAGAGTTGGGAAGTGTGCGAGACTGAAGTGTGCAGAGGGGGGAGGCTGAGCTTAGAGGTGGCAGAACAGAGGGAGCTTTAGCAGGAGGAGCTTTGGAAATGGGTGGCGCCTTCAGTGCTACAGTCGACGCTTCTGGCTTGGTCTCAGAGGGTTTAGCGATGGCTACTGGTGTTACCGATTTCATCGCGTTTTTAGCTGTTGCCAACGNAACAGAGGGAGCTTTAGCAGGAGGAGCTTTGGAAATGGGTGGCGCCTTCAGTGCTACAGTCGACGCTTCTGGCTTGGTCTCAGAGGGTTTAGCGATGGCTACTGGTGTTACCGATTTCATCGCGTTTTTAGCTGTTGCCAACGGCACACCCATAATGCCAGTGTTAGTTGGTAAAACCTGGTCTATCACCAATACTCTATCATGAGCTTTGCAACAAGTAGCTTGAATGCATATGTAACACACCCACTACGGAAATAAAAAAATTTCGGCCTTTTTCATCTTTTCTCAGATGAACAGAATTCCCCGAATCCCTACGGGACCTGATACAAACCCTGCCATCCCTTATCCATACTCATATGATCAGTGGCTATGACCACAAGTCTTACCGGAGAGGTGCTCCCGGCTTCTGCGATTCAGAAAAATCGCGATGCATGTATTCCCTTGTTCATTTTGGGGTTTCATCCATCGAAATTTCGTGTCTAGTGAACACGAGGAAAAACTGACCTTTGGAGACCCCGGGTACTGAAACGCCAAAATACCAAAACCATCTGTGCTAGTCCATTTCGGGACTTCCCCTATTAGGATTTCATGATATGCGAGGACAGGAGGATTTCACATTCGGGTCTCCCAAAAGTTGAAACTCCGAAACATCATAACCTGTCCGCGCTCTACCCTTTCGGGGTTTCGTCCATCGGGATTTCGCGATATGCGAGAATCGTGAGGTCTCGCACCTGGGTTTCCCGGGAGCCAAAACACTGAAACACTGAACTCTGAAATACACTATACTATTTCGGGATTTCGCAAGTCGGGATTTCAGGGCTTGCGAGTACAAGAAGACTGACCCTTGGGTTTCTCGGTTGCCGAAACACTGAAACACCAAGGCTTACCCACGCTAGACCTTTTCGAGGT
>SNQJ01S0001434.1:354383-372136 GCA_010110895.2 Picea sitchensis
AACGACATTTCCCTTTTATCCGCCTGGTCCTTTCCCAGACTCTTGGCCTTTGTCATATGCCTACAATGATTTCCAAACAACAAGCATATAAATCACAATTTCATGCAAAAACCATTTTACTGTTGTTCAAAACTCAAGAGGGAATATCTATGCAATTTCATGGATTTGCATCCAATTGACTGTCTTAAAAACTTGGCCCATTATTTTCCTTGACATACCCATTTTGTGCATGATCCCAACGAATAATTTACAAGAATTATCGAAGTCTCCCCTTCTTTGCAGCCTCTACTCACCCTCCAGGCTCAGGCTCAGGTATCCCCTTCTATGCTACACAGCCCGTTAGGTAACCCATCTTGCCTTGCCAAGGCTTTTTCGCACAAGAAGAGCTTCCGAGATTTACTAAGTCTTACAGTCAAGGCATCCCTCTGACTTGCTCTGCCGAGGCATCACTCTGGCCTATGTTACCACAACACAACATCTTCTATGGTGATCATGACTTATCACATGGTTCTCATGTCACAACAATAGACTTTCTCTATGCCTTTCCAACTTAACAACCATCATCTATCCCTCCCGAACAAATCTTTCATCTCACCTATGTCACATACATACAATAACCGTGAGATGTTATCATCAATTCCAATTTATAATTTTCTTGCAAATCTATCATCTAGAGATTTCCAAATGCCTCATTTTATTTTTAGATCTGTTCCACATAGGAACTAGATTCACAAGTATGGGATTTTCCTTCCCATAACAATTTGGCTCAACAGGCATTGGTCTTCCTTATGGGCTTACTTCTGCTGCCATATCCAAGACCCTTCTTCCTCCAACTCCATCTTCACATGACCAAACAAGTTGTTAGTTCTTATGCACATTATATCTTCAAAATTGTGCATACTAATAGTCAAATCATTTTCTTCTATTCAATGATACGAAGAAAAATGAAATACCATTCTTTACGCATGCATGATTTCAGAATACCAAACTTTCCAAATGCAATTCAAATATTGAATGTCTTTAATCAATGTGCCAATGTTCATGACCACATTCATACCTAATGCACCCTTGCATTGATTTCAAGTTTGTTACTCTTTATGAAAAGCTCTTTGCCATGGTGTGTTGGAGCTTAACCAACCTCTTCACAATATGGCTTGTTCATTTTCATTCATTATTACAGTCGGATTGTGCTTCCTGCTACAAATTGATCATGTCCTCAGTTTAACATATTATAATATGAAACCTAAGTTTCATATTGTTGCATTTAAACACTTCTTTCCTTACTTGTAGCTAGTGGTGCCAATACTCATGGCCACCCACTTCCTTTCTTTAACACTCTTACAATTCAAGTAGAGTATTAGAAGGTCCTCCTTCCTTAATGGGTAGTCTATTGTCTGCCCTCTTATGCAAGCATGCATTTCCTCAATGCATTCAATTCAATGTGCTTCCTATGAGAAATTTTGTTCCCAATCACTCTTGATTGGTCAATGTACCCATGACATTATTGATTCATGAATTTTCTTGCAAGTATTCTTAACCATCCTTGTTTGGCATAGCTTTCCTCTCTCTATTATTCATATTCTTTTTTCCTGAATCTTACCCTGCTTGGGTAGCAATGGCATACAGTAGCCACTCAAAATTATTTTCATATTAGTAAGAAATTAAAATACTTTAGAGGGTATTCTTACCAAATCCCTCCATACCTTATGCCACACAGGCTTGCATATTTTTATACCTTTTCTGGCTGCTAGCACCCTTTTTTCTGATTTTTACCTCATTAGTAGTGCTCCATTGGGCTCCCAAAGTCCCTTCAACAATCTTTCAACAACATCCTTCTTGCACTTATCCTTTACTAGAGGTTATCTACCATTGGCACCTGTCCTTTTCCAACAAGTCCAGTCATTTCCTACAAAAAACATGCATTATCACATTCCAAATTATGTCAGCCGTCACGTTAACTAAAATGTATGTATCTAAATCAGTAAAATATTTTCATATATGCCCCAAGATATCTATATGCACTGTATCACATTACCTTCAATGTTTTCATGAGCGCAAATATAATCAAGTCTCTAGTTGTTTCTACAGTCACACATTTATCACCATTCTCATGTTAAAACACTCACACACAACAACATATCATCTTCTCATCCTAGAGAAACACAATACACAACAAGAAAAAGGAGTTAAGGGACTCTTCCCTCTTTCTAACTTCTTCTACACGGTATAGAATTTTCAACTTAACTGAACTATTCCCAAGGCCTCACCTCCTTTACACATTCATGGCTTTAACCAAGTTCATACTTGTTTGTTCATTTTCCTTTCACGAATTGTACTTTTTTCCACAACTGTTCTTTTAAGGATTACAATTTTGTTAAGCAATTTAGAGTTTTAAAGTGAGAAACATATTCCTCCTTTTCTCCTTCTTTGCTTATGCAATCTACTCCTTGATGGGATATTTCTTCTCTTTTCCTTGAGTAGTTTTGGTTAGGTTCACCTTAAGATTCTTGGATAATTCAACATGGTACAACAACAAGATTTTTGTTCATAATGAATTATGAACATGTGCATTATGCAAATTACTATTTAGACATCATAATAATCATCGTTCATTTGTTAGTATTCCATTCATTCATTATGTTTTAGAATGTAATCCACGAATCTTATATAGATATGCTTACATCCCACTACCCAATTCTCAATAGTCATTAAGGTTGTGACTATGTTCTCTTGACAGAGTCTTTACACAGTTCATCTATAGGGAAATTCTTCAGCAT
This sequence comes from Picea sitchensis, assembly GCA_010110895.2. Classification (NCBI taxonomy): domain Eukaryota; kingdom Viridiplantae; phylum Streptophyta; class Pinopsida; order Pinales; family Pinaceae; genus Picea; species Picea sitchensis. The sequence continues at coordinate 357,161 of SNQJ01S0001434.1, forward strand.
GCAACTCTTCCGTTGCACACCCATCGCTATCTGAAGTGGCTTTGGCTTCATTATTTCAGGAGTTTACTCAAAATTCCACAAGGGATGTAAGCATGCATCTTTATTATGCATTCATATTGTTCATCCACACATATTCATTGGTATGTTAAATTACATTCATAATGCACTTAACCACATGCATCATCATAAGCCTATGTGTGTCTACCATAGGTGTACCTTACACCTCACATGCATATTTACTTTAACATCATTTAATTCATGATTTTCCACAAACATTCTCATGCAATCCTCACATGCATAATCATTTTTCCTTTTATCATGACAACATAGCATCCCTTCTCATTTATTCTTTCAACAATTTATTCTAGATTTTCGTTAGGAAATGGAACAAATCCTCCTCAAGTTATTATTCTGTCGATATAATCAGACCCTTCAATATAGGGTTAACCATGCATCCATGGCATTGCTCAGATATGACAAGTACACATCTTGCCTCACAACCTACTTGATCATGCAATCATATTTACTTTTAAGCATGTATACATATATTTGTAGATATGTAGGTGCGTCACTTGCACCTTTTTACCTCATTCATTCACATCGATATTTTAGTTTTAATATTAGTGTTCTTTAGTGAGAGATTACAGTCAATCATATGACTAGTCTCACACTTATAATTCATACTGATGCTTCCCTCTCTACATGGAAACAACCAACAAGGGCCACTTTTTCCCTTTCTACTGTAAAAACCTTCCATAAATTAGAATTAAGATGGGTAGTTATTTTATTACCCAAGGCAGTAAGATAACCAATTCTAGTCTCTTCTTCATGCCTCAATTCATTCATGGTCAACAGATCTCTACAAGAGAATCTTTTCCTAAACTTCCTCTTATTCCTATCTAAGTATACCAATCCATATCCATATGGCTACCATCCACCTCTAGATGTCAATATGATCCACTAGTCATCTAAAGGTGTTCCAACACCTCCTTAATCAAACCTTTCGTCGGTCTCTCATTAATCTTTACAGTCATATCTTAATAAGGTAATAGGCTGCAACATTATCAACATTTCATTCTTGTTGTTAACTCTTGTTGACATAAGGTCATTCTCATTTAAAAGGTCCATTAATAAACCATACCTTACAACCCAACATAAGTTACAATATGCCTAATTTACATGTTTAATATTTTTCCATAAGGCTTCTAGACATGGGGAAATATACTCACAAGGCCTAATCTCTTATTTAAGCAACAATTGTGATTACCAAAGGTTTCATAAGCCCTCATTTGTAGGAAACCTTACAAACTATTTAGTTCATTCACATCCAAGTCTTGCTGTTAGTGCCTATCATCATAATCCCACTCTTGTAGGAGTGGCAATAATTCCCCCAAAGAAACAATATGATCCTTTTGCTGCAATCAAGCATGATTTGATTTTTGTTGAGTAATTCCCAACAAAATTTCAATCTGCAATCCTTCTCCTCAAGGAGATAATGCAGATAATCTCCTTGCGATTGTAAACACTTTCAACAGGCTCATCTTAGCCTTGGTAAACTAGTCTTGTGACTATTCTCCGGCCCATCCAGACCTAGTGTTTGAGTCATGCTCTACTAGAGAGGGTAGGGTAGGTTTGCCTCCCCCTTGAAGCCTTCTAATAAAATTTGTTTGACTCTTTCATGAGCCCAAGCAGACCAAGTGTTGTTCCCTGCTCTGATACCACTCTGTCACACTCCCAACCTCCTAAGTGCCTTTTTATGGGATGTGGTATTAAATTTTTTCTTCTTCTGATGATATTAAATATTCCCTATCACAGCCCCATCATCTTTTGCTCATCAAGAGCTTTCCAATGATGGTAAGTTTGCTCAAAACTAAGCTCTGGAATGAGGGTTACGACCTTCTGAAGTTCTCAAGTTTACATAGGAAACATCTCTCTTACTGTCACGTGACATCCTCGTGACCTCTCATTGTCCACACCAACTGATGTGGGGACACCCTGGTCTTGATGTGGCTCTAACCTATCCTGCCAAAGTGGAACTTCGGTCAACGCAACCCTGCATCCATCGTAACTCTAACCTTCTCTCGACACACTCTTCTCCTACCTCTACTAACGCAACCCCGTGATCCATCGTGAACTCTAACCTTCTCTAGACACACTCTTTCTCCTAAATCATTTATTGAATATGGTATCTAGGAATATTCCCCCTTGATACCATCCATTCAGAGTTCGAGCTATTTATGCAGTCTCTCCATTCCTAACCCAGGTATCGATGAATATTCCCTTTCCCTCGATGGAAAGTCTTAATGCATGCAAGATCTACCAACCTACGGTTAGTATTCCATTCGACACCTAAGGCTCACCAATCCTAATGGACTCCACTCAACTCGTCAACCAATTAAATATTAACATGTGTCATCACATTGATACTCTTAGTCAATATCATCTTGCTATGTCACCATAGGGTGCTTAGGCTTACTTGACTAGAGAATGACATTTGTCCCTCTCCTATAATCCAATTAAAATACTTAATTAATATTTTGTAGAATACCACTCTTTGGTATTTAATTACTTAAACCTCATTAAGGATAGTTATTCTCCACAAACTAATTATCCAACAATTAATTTTTGCTTAGCATAATAATCCTGACCTAGTAATTAATGAGGTTTTACTTTTTCTTTCTCCCCTTAGAAGTAGTTTAGCACTAATTCAATTAATTACTCATATGATACTTATGAGTACTAATTATAACACAATGAGGTTAATTAGGCCAAAAAATACTTGAATTGATTAACCTTAGTTAAGGCATATAATTCACTTCCTCCTTGGCACACAACACCATACCAAGTTTCATGCAATTTTATTTAAAACACATATAAATATTAAGAGAAAGAAGGGCATTAAACATATTTATTATTATATTTTATCCCAGGTTATTCAAACCTCCTTCACATGTAACATTTTATATCTGTGGGATCCTTTTTAAATCTCATTGCTCCGATGGCTTTTCTATCCATTCGAAAGCTCCCTTTTGTTTATTACGAATGATCAAGTCCGAAATTAAACTCAAAAAGGGTTTTGGTGCTCCTGTTGTATTATTATAATATTGAATATTATATCCATTCGGGCTTGGAATAAGTGTAGTCATCTCAACAATCTTCAAAAGAAAAGCATTTTATTATTAAAAATATATATGACCATATATATATATGCCTCATTCTCCAAGTCTTCAAGACTGATAGTTCATTCCTTTTCATAATCCTAATAAGTAGGTCTTCAATAAAATGAATATATATATATATATATATATATATATATATATATATATATATATATATATATATATATATATATATATATATATATAGTGTTTCATCGCTTTAATTCTAATCTTCTATAATTCATACCTCTTTATGTGGCTCACCTCTCACCATCATCCCACAACCAATTATGAAAGGAAGGAGCACATTTAAAATGCACTTAAACTCTATAATGTCCACGCTTGATGGCTTCAGTGACTTAATTCTCATACACTCTCCCTTCCACTGGTGGTACTACCAATCTCCAACTAGCTTTATTTCTTAATATTTAATATTATATAAATATTTCTAGTTGAAAGGACACAAGAAGATACATATATATTTTCCAAGTCTTTAATAATTAAAGAATTATGCATTTTATACATACTCTCGTTGAGAAAAAAAATAGGAGAATTTTATATAACTCCACAATGAATTTTCTAAGAACGTTGATCCGGTTCTATAAAATATGGATTTCGTGGACTAGGAAAATTCACAGTTAAAAACTTTTACATATAAGGAAGAAACTTCCAATCTCCATTACTCACACACCATGCTAAGAATTTCTAGTTTGCAAATATAATAGTTTGCAACCTTATTATTAAACATGAATATCTAAATAGGGAGGCGTGTGTGAGGCAGGTGTGTGGGGGGGGGGGGATTCTCTTCTTCAATTATTAGAATATCTAAATAAAGGAGGTAGGCGCGGCGGGGATTCTCTTTGAACCCGGAGGAAAAAGAACCCTAATTTATCATTGGAATATTGGGATGGATACTAACACCAAAGCTTAGGCCTACACATTGATAAAAGGCATTCAACTCGCTCGGACTCAACAAATCCGAGATCTGAACGCCCTTGGCAACTCCAAAAATATAATAAGAATAATGGTCCACTGGACCGACTCAAGAGATTTAACCCTAAAAAAACAATTGATAGAATAAGAGTGGAATCACAAGACATCAAGATAAATTTCTACCGCATTATGAGAGAACACAACAAAGAAGCAGATAAAATGGCAAATGCAGCCATTGGGAAAATACTTGGATCCTTAAGTGTGGAAGGAGTGGAAACTTCAACCCCCCTATTTTAATGCATTATATGACCGAGTGCCAATATGGAAAAGCTGGGGGAGGTGATAAGAGGTGCCTCATCACAAGCTTAAACAACAGGGATGGTCACGTGAACATGAGAGGGGCTTGGACTCCTTGAGTTTCTATCCCAAGCAAAACCATGGGGAGCGAGAAAGTGAACACGAGTGGGGGTGGGGATCCTGGATAATGGAGAACACACCCATCCAGGTGGAGGAGTCAGGTTGACAACAAAGATAGTGGGGAGCTAGCAATAAACCACGTGGAGCAGGGCAACATAAGAACGAGAAGGTGGCAAGGCAGTTCAAGTCACATCGCCTAAGGAAAAGTGGTGGCTAACAAAATAAGTAGTTTAATCATGAAGCAGAAATCTTAGATGGTCCATCCTTCAATGTTCATGGGTGTTTATGTCAGCAAGGACCAGAAGAGGATGGACAAGGTACTTGAAATCCATGCCACACAACTTACTCTCCATTTCGACATCATCAACACCTCCAAGCCTGGGATCATGGAGATTGATGGAACCGTCCACATGGAAATTCTCGCGAGCAAGTAGGTTGGAACATTCATACCATTAATGGACTCATGGGAGGTAATGGCCCCATCCTCGTGCCTGCATACAAAAAGAAGTTCGACAGCCTGTGTAATTTCATATGTACATCCTCTCTCACTTAACGCCCAGATTCTTTCCATCCAGAGCTCTCCCTCTCCTAGTTTTTTCCTGTTTTCCTCACCTAGACTTCATCCTACTTTCCTTTATTTCTCTCAGAAGCCTCAGTAGGCCCGATATGAGCCCTCCCTATCAGATACTTGTCTCCTGTGTTCCCTCTCTTTCACCACCTCACTCTTCCAGTGGTTTCTGACCTTTCTCGTTATCTCGCTTAAGGTCTGTGGCTGTATCTCTCTCATCACCTTGCTCTGCCCGTGGCCCACGACCTTTCTCCTGCTGAAATTTTGTGGCTGCTTCAGGTTCACAGTGCCTTCAAAGTATGAAATAATGCAAAGTGGAAAAGGAGTCTCAGTGGACTCGGGGCATTGGATCGAGGACCCAATTTAAGATGAGTTCAACGGTTGTAGCAAGATTAGAATCCAATTTGGAGCAATTGGAACCAACATGGCCTTTGAAATCGAAACTTTGTCCCAACATAGGCACATGATAGAGAAGCTCCAAGACGAGAGTTACGCCCCGATAAGTTGGTTTGAGGAACACTGCAATAAAATGGAGGAAATGCAGAGGATATTGGATCATATGGAAGGCGCACAACATTCTCCAACCAACCCGGGAGATCAACAGGAAAACTCGAAGAACGAACAGTCGGCATCGGTGAATTAGATTCTAGACCTGAATGAGCCACATCCAGAAACTATGCTGGAAATTCAGCGTGTCAAACTGGAAAAGGGTAATTAAGCTATGTTGTTTTAATGTTTTGTCTTACAATCTATATTAACGGTATCTTCTACCGGAGGTATCCGGGGAATTATAACCTCAGAAGTTTTGACAAAAAAGGGGGACGCAACCGAAATTGCTACTGTTACAGTTATGCACCCCATACATGCTATAAGATTTCTCTAGATGGCATCTCTCGAAGGTCTCTAATGATCATTTTTTTGTAATTCACTAGATTCTTCCACACTCTGGTAAACTTTGGTTTAGGGTTTAGGGTTTAAACTGAAAAGAGAGATAAAGCTAGCGATACTGGATTAGGGTAAAATAATTTCAAAAATAAATGACAGGGTTTAGGGTTTAGGGTTTGGGGTTGGGGTTTAGGGTTTGGGGTTTGGGGTTTAGGGTTTAGGGTTATGAAAGAAGATTACTAATTTTGAACCGAAAGCGAACGAAAGACCGAAATTCTCCACACAAATAGGGCTCTATCCACCTTTTACGCCTCCTTCCTCGGCTTCACACAAGCTTTACGAGAGCAAAAGACTTTGTTGGAAAAAACAATCCTCAGACTGGCAGCCTTCAGGCTTTGATATTAACAAAATAGATCACACTTCTCACAGAGCTCATAGAGTTTTCACAGGAGAAATACTCTATGCCCACACTTGAGTTGTGTTTTTACAATGAAGTATTACATATATTTATAACATACACAAAGCACTCGGATTTCAAATTCGTAATTCAAACGAAATCTAAACTCTGACTACTGAAAAGATATATGAGGGTCATGTATGGAATAATATCTGACGGTGTCTACTCATAAATATTTTTGTACATTTAAAATCTAACTATAGACAAGATATATGAGGGTCCTGTCGGGAATAATATCCGACGGTGTCTGCTCACAAATCTTTATGTACATTAATCAAAATCTTCATCCGACGAAGTCATCATGTCGATTCGATGGTTTTCCTTATCATAAAAATACCTTTCAAAATTCCAATCATTTTCTCCTCCAAGTATCGGGTCTGGTTGAGAGTCTTGGGTCCACATTTTCTTAGAAGATTCCCCTTTTTCAAAAGTTCTGTCAACCGTCTTATCAGGGGGTCATGGTACATCTGACATTTTCTTCAATTATTTTTTTCGGCGAACCATTTCTTCCACATGGAAAAGTGGATCTACCATAATATTTTGTATCATACTCCTGCATGTACCCTTGATAATGGGTAAACTTTGTACCTGTAATTATACTCCACTTAGGTCTGTATAACAAGTGGTGTCAGTAATAGCATTTTTTATCCACTCTGCACAAGGAATGACCATTTTGTCATATTTCAACCAATTTATATCAAATACCACTTTGGAGCATGATCCTGATGCCAAAAGAAAATTTATAAACAACACCATGTCTTCTTCCCATTCACATGATTTAATCATTAAGGTGATTAAAGAATCTTGGTTGATAAATAACGTGCAGGTGGGACTAATGTTGGTCATAAACATGCTGCACAATTCTGCAATGATAGCTTGTTTATCTTTAAATTCTTTATGTGGAAATGCTTTGAGCCATGTCATATATTTTTCAATGAGTTCTTCATTTCCCACCAATCAATGAGCTTTTGAAATATTGATAGCCACTAGTAATTCATTTTCCCAAACTTGATCAAATGGATTTGGATATATGGGATTAACACCAATAGAACAACACTCAGAAGGGAGTTCATTCCTTATAAAATGTAAACTTTTTAGGTAAGTGTCGAACCTGGCCGGATGCAGTCTTTTTTGGCAGAGATCATCTCTTATTTCCCAAACTGCAAATGGAGATTCTAGTAGAAACATAGGAAACAAAGAATCATGACTATAAGTTTCTTCTTCTTGCAAATAAGCTACGTGGATTTCTTCTTCTATCTCTGTCATATTTAGGCCTCTAAATTTTTTTCCAACTTTGCTATCCATCATAACTTCTTCTAGTTCAAAAAACTTTGAAGTTAGATATATGCCTACTGCAAAGTCTATACATTTAATAATTCTATAATACCAGAGAGTTAACAAGGTTTTTATCATCTCTGATGTCCATACTATTTCAACTAGCCAACCATTATCCAAGTTTACAAAGAAGAGCTTTACCTTCATATCTTCTTGGGCATATATTCTGCATAATTCATTGGGAATATTAAGACTAGTCCCAATATTTCTAGTTTTGTAGGCTTGACATTTCATTATCCATTTATTTATTTGGAGCCTCATCCCAATGATCTTCTTGATTTCTGTTGCTGCATTTGGTTGTAATCTGTCTAATATTTTCATTCTGATAGCCAGAGTTTGTAAACTATCACGTTCCTGTAACTCAAATAAAGCAATGTTAGGATTTAACAATTTAACCCTGAACACTTTATTCATTTCTTTCATTTCTCTGGTCATAACATCTGCTAACCAATTGGTGTTTCCTGGAATCCATTCAACATCAAATTCATATTGTTGAAACCAAATTTTCCAAGATAACAATTTTCCTCTAGCTAATTGCCTATCAATTTTTGCATTTAGAAAATGCTTAAAATTCATGCTGTCTGTTCGAATCAGAAATTTGACAGGAGCTAGATAAAGTTCCATCTTTTGGATTCCATTAAAGATTGCCAATGTTTATTTTTCTATTGCAAAATAAGTTTTTTGGGCAGAAGTAAATTCACCAGACTTGTAGGCACAAATATGCTCTTCACCATCTATTTTTTCAAAAAGAATAGCCGCCCAAAATTCATCACTTGCATCAATTTGTAAAATAAGCTTACCATTTCCTGGTGGTTTTAACTGAGGTAGTGATTGACATTCTTCTTTTAACTGCTGGACTGCCATTGTAGTAGTGGGAGACCATCCACCTGATAAATGTTGTCGAATAGCAGTAGTCTTTTCGGCTAGGCGAGTAATGTATTTATGTACATAGTTTAAAATTCCAAAAAAAATTTGAATTTGATTTTTGTTTTCCAACTGATCCGGAAAACCCACAATCTTTTGTATAATGTGTGGTTGCATCTGAATTTTTCCATCTATAATACAGATGCCTAGGAATTCCATGGTTGTTCTAAACAACTCAATTTTCTTGTCAGACATAACTATTCCGTGCTTTTCACATTTGGAAGTAAAAACGACTATATGTTGTACATGGTCTTCTTCATTCTAACTATGGACTAGAATATCATCAATATATACAATTACAAAATCATATTTGTTGAATATACTATCCATTATTCTCTGGAAATAAGAAGGAGCATTTTTTAAACCAAAAGGAACTACTTTCCATTGAAACAATCCAGCAGGACAAGTAAATGTCGTTTTATGCCTGTCTTCTGGCCTGATTTGTACCTGATAGGAACCACTCTTCATATCGAATTTAGAGAATATTTTACTATTCTGCAATTTCTGCATCAAAACTTCTTGCCTAGGTAGAGGATAATGAAAATATTTTGTAATTGCATTTAGTGGTTTATAGTTAACCACTAATCTAGCTTTTCCTCTTACCACTTCAACATGATTTCTTACAATAAATGCAGAGCAACAATAGTGAGAGTTAGAGGGTTCTATTAATTTCATGGCCATTAACTCTTCAATCTGATTTTTAATTTCTTGTTCATCAGCAGGAGTGTAGGGAATTAACTTACCAATTACTCCATTATCATGTAGAGTCTCTATCTCCATGCTTGGGCTTGCAACATCCCAAAAGGCTTGAGGATCACTTGAACAATATTTTAGTAGTTTTTCAAGGATTGGTCTATGCTCAGGTTTTAGATCTTCAATTCTTACTGCTTTGTTTTTATGCTTGATGTTCCTCCTTTCTTCATAAAACTCAAGAACTTTTTTCCAGTTTCTTGAATCATTCTCGGGCCTTCTTTTTCCTGTAATTTTCTTGGCACTTGCTTTCTTATTTGCAACATCAGTAGTAACCAAAGATAACCTCTCAATAGATATGGCTTTCTTCTTAATATTACAAATAATTTTATCTGCAACAATAGTGAATGGCATAACATATTCTATAAAAGGCATACCCAAAGACAAACTGCTAGAAAGATCATAATGTTGAATCACATTAATCTTTAACTGCTGATCTCCAACTTTTATATTTACATTGTCCAAATAATGAAAAATCATGATATTTTCATTCAGTGTTTTAGACTGAAAAATATTCTTGAAAGGCTTCCACTGATTTTTTAGCAGACTTGGTCTAACAATATTATTTGATCCTCCACTATCAATAAATGCATGTAGAGAAACCCACTCTTTTCCTATATGTACTTCGGCTGGAATATAAACAAGGTTGTTAACCTTTACCATTTTCTTCAAAAAATTATTTTCAGCTTCTTCATCATACTGTGGAATATTAGGAGTTTTCATGTTTAAGCCATTCATTTTCTTTGGAAATGGACACAAAGCACTAACCTTTTTGAAAAAATCTTCATTAATAGGCTCTTTTCCTTTCTTTTTCTGAGGTAAGGGMTGGAATACARGTTCTTCTTCTGAATCGACTTCAACTTATTCCTTTGTTTCTTCTTCCTCTTCAACTTCTTCTGTAGCCAAAATACTTTGACAGTTTGAACAAGAAGTTGTTAGTGAACTATCTGAATAATCAACATAGTTCATTTTTTGACAATAATCAACTTCCTTTTCTGACAAGTCGGCTTCATCTTCAGATATAATATAAACTTCATCAATTTCATCTTGAGAGCTTACCATAGACTAGTCATAAGCAAATTCTTCTATTTCACAACATTTTTTAAGTTTTGATGAAGAGCTTTTAGGACATTTAGCAACAAAATGTCCTTGTTCTTTACAGATAAAACAACATCCCTTTTTCTTTGGAGTTGTCCTTCTTTTTATATACCTGTATTTTTTGAATGGCTTTTTGGCATTAGCCATTCATTTTACTTTGTACTTCCCATATCGCTTGTGCTTCTTTTTGTTCTTGGACTTAAAGGGAGTCCATGGAAGTACTTCTCCGCAACAGTTGTAACACCCTGTTTCCCCCAATTTGTAATTAATCATAAAATAGGAATTACCATGCTAAGACATGAGGACAATGTAAATGTATTATTGATTGAGTTGCCAAATAACTGACTATGGGGGTGAATCCTTGAAAGTACTGGCCATGATATCACTAGAGGAAGAATGTGAAAACTATACAAGAGGGTTCATATATCAAATAACCCCAAATCTCCCTTGATAAAGATGACAAACCTCCTTCGAATCCCAAGGAAAGAAATCAGTTAATGAAGAAAGGACTGGCGGTTGAACAATCAACCACCCCCATGAATGGAAACATGGGCTGTCAGCTCGAAGTACTGCAGGGACCTGCAGATCTGAGCTTCCTTCTGACAGAAGGAACATGATAGGTCGGAAAACCTTCCAAGGTAAGAGGGATACACACGGGAGAGGGGACACCAGACAGAAAGAACATAAGTTCGCAAGGGAGATGCACGGAGCTCTCCAGCGAGTCATGAACTGAAGGCCGTGAGCTTGATGCCGAGGAGCATCTGAGAAACCTCGCTGAGGCCATAATAGAGAGAGAAATCTCTGAGTTACAAAGAATAGGACCCAAACATAAGCGAAAACGGAGGAAGAACCCTCGAGAAGTGTGAGAATTCCCTAGTGATATCATGGCTTGGCACGGGGGTGGCCAGAGTGCTAAGAATGAATTCCTCTGTGCCTATGGTCGGGTGGAAGGACGAATACCCACAGTCAGTTGGTTGGCGACAACTTGTAATAAATAAGCGATTTCCTACCCTGTGTAATTTTGCTGTAACTGTGTATGAATTGGTTATACTGTGTATGTCTAAGGAATTGTGTATATTTCTTAATGGATATATTGTATCTCCCCTATTTATTCTTAATTGTATAACTAGGCTAGTAAGAAATTATATGTTTAGGAGATGATTTTATACTCGTAAATGCTTGTGTCCTGTGGAGGCATAAGCCAGAGTCACGAACTGTGTGTTTGTCGACCCGGGACACAGTTTCATGTACGCATGCCTACCGTCCTAATTGTTTAGAGTCCCTTGGAGGATGAAGTTTGTTAAGCTCAGGAGAGGTAGTGCAGATTGGCACAGGCTCTCTGTGAGGTAAACCGAACCCAAAACTCCTTAAGTCCTGGACAAGCTCAGGAAGGATCGCACCGTTGTGTGCAAGAACCCTGCATGGAGTGCAGAGGTCGAGAAACCCTTTGGAGGATTCGGAGCGTATGAAAGCTCAAGAGTGACAAATAGATCATGATCGAAATCAGATCTGAACCATTGGTTCAATTCGGGGAAATAGAGGTGAGGATTTCCCCAAAGTCCTGAAGGGAGAATCGTCGATTCGCAGGGGAAAAGTTGGACCGTTGGAGCCTATGTCCAGACAGACGGAGAAGAGTGCGCAAGAGAATAGATCTAAACCGTCAGATCGAGCGCAAGGGACTGATAGCCGTCAGATCTAGAAAAGGCACACGAGGTTTAACCTGGTGCATGTAGGGGAGAGAGGACTCATCAAAGTCCTGAAAGTACCGAAGCATTCAGAACCGTCCATCGGCACATGACACATGGCAATCGGGTAGCATTTCGCTGACTCGCAACTTGGGGTGGTCAAAGGATAAGACCGCACGAACTCACGATTCACGAAATTGCGACGTGATCGTGGTCGTTGATCCATGAGTGATTTGGACCATCGGTTTAGTGTGAATAACTTTCAGCGTTTCGGCATCTGAGAAACCATAGGGAAAGACCCCTTGTCTTCGCAAGTCACGAAATCCCGGTATACGAAACCCCGATGCGCTCTGTGGATGCGCCGGTTTAGTGTGAATAAGTTTCGACGCTTCGACATCCGGGAAACCAGAGGGCAAGACCCCTCATCTTCGCAAGTCACGAAATCCCGGTATACGAAACCCCGATGCGCTCTGTGGATGAGCCGGTTTAGTGTGAATAAGTTTCGGCGTTTTGGCATCTGGGAAACCAGAGGGCAAGACCCCTCGTCTTCGCAAGTCACGAAATCCCGGTATACGAAACCTCGACGCGTGATTAAGATTGAGTGTCTTTCAACACCCTTAAGCTCAGGAGGGATAGTGACCATTAGATCCAGATCAACAAGGGTCGTTGATATCATACATGAATTCCCATATCGGAATTCAGGGATTGGAGTGACAAGAGATTTGGAGTTGCTGCATCGTGAACTCCTAGTCATGAAACTCTGAAAAGATCTGGACCATTGGATCCAAATCATTGAGGATCGTTGGATCTCGTACAATAACTTGTGTATCGGAGTTCGAGGAATGGAGTGACCAGTGGTTTGGGTCACTGCATTTCAAACTCCCAGTTACCAAAATCCCGATACGGCTAGGACCGTCGGATCAGGAGGTGATTCGCAGTCATCGATCTCATCGAAGGTAAGATTTTGGGTTTCAGGATTTGAAGAGTTGAAAGACTTGACTCTCTTGCATCACTGAGTCGTGAAATGCGAAAGGAACCTCTTGGCTTGGCCTGTGGTCATAACCAACGATCACATGGAGGTGGATAAGGGAAGAGCTAGCCTGCGGTAGGCCCCCGTAGGAATTCGGGGATTCTATCCCTTGAGGAAGAGCGAAAATTTTATTTTTTCCATAGTGGGTATGTGACAAATTGGTATCAGAGCATGGTTACAACACTTGGCCTGCTTGGGCTCATGTACGAGTCGCGTAAGGAGATATTGTTATCTGCATTTTCTCTTTAAGGAGAAGGACTGCAGAATGAAACTGTAATTTGGGAACTTCTACGAAATTCCAGCAAAGGAATTATATTGTTCCTTTGTCAAAATGATAACTACTCTTATAGGAGTAGGGATGCACTGATCAATATTATTGATAAGACCTAAGTGTGAATAACAGAGGTGGAATTAATTGTGCTATGAAGCTGCACAAGCCATAAAAGGGACATGAACTGAGTTGTTCTGTTATAGTGTGATGATGGCTACCTACTAAAGCAGGTAGAGTCTCTTGCAATTGAGATGGCTGGTTAGGTAAGAATTAAGATCCTCATGAGGAACTCCTTCATGATTTAGGAAATCTGGTAAGGACTGGTAGGATCCTTAGAAAGTTATAATTACTGTATTATTAAAATACTAAACCCTAAGCATATAACTCCTCATGATTGAGAGGACTGATGAAAATATGTAGGGTTAGATTATCTGACCTATAATGGTTAGAATCGACAACAAGGATAATCTGTTTAAACAAGATTAAGAGGAGTCCTTTAAGACTGTTTCTAATTCCCAAGAGCGACCCTTGTTGGTTGTGCCCATAAAGAGAGGGTAACATTCGTATGAGTTATGACTATGAGATTAGTCCTATAAGTAACTTAAAATCTTAGAAAAGATAGCGGAGAAATTTCGTATGCCGAGTGTGCATATAGAGCACAAGGAGTGCATACAGAAACAAGCTTGTGTTAAAGTTTGAAAGCTCCGGAGGTTGAACACAAAAGTTGATTCTAGAAGAGTTGATGCCAAGTTTGTGGCTGGAAGTCATTGAAAATCTGAATGGACGGTGAAATTCTTGGAGGGAGGAATACCGAAATTCCGTGAACCGTTAGATCTAGTAGATCAACGGAGAAGATAAGGATGATACCATCTCATCACTCACAAACTCAGGAGGAATAGTATCCATTAGATTGGAATCAACGAGAGTCATTGATCTAGAGCTTCGAGGTTTCGGCTATTTGGAAAATAGAAGCGAAGACTTTCCCAAAGTCACGCAAGGTAAATCATCGATTCAATCAGGGCCGTTGGTTAGCGGATGTCCTGAACCGTAGATCCGGTGTAATCGGATCTTCGAGAGTCGGAGGTTTAGAAGTCAATGAGCAGAGTTTTGAGAACTCGCATGTCATGAAATCCCAACATCCAACCTGAGCCATTGGATCGAGACAGGCAGTGGATCGTTGATCTGACGCATACACATTTTGGGGATTCAAAATCGGGAGTTAGGAGGTGAAGACTCCACCAGAATCCCGAAAGGTGGAAAGTCAGGATTTGATCAAGATCGTTGATTGGTAGAGAGATCTGGACTGTGGGATCCAGGTTGCTAGACCCTCGTGGATCAAAAGTTTTGGAAACTGTGGAGCATTGTCTGTGGATTTTCCGAAACACGGGATCCTGACGCGTGTCTAGGAGTTGACCCCAGGTTTCGAGCGAAGGGTCATGTGAATTAAAGAGCCGAGAAAACCTTA
>SNQJ01S0001435.1:59358-78598 GCA_010110895.2 Picea sitchensis
AGTTCAAAAATTAAAATAGGGAATGATTAGTAAAGGGAAGTTGGACGAGGCAAGGGAAGAATTGAATAGTAAAGATGAAGAAACATTTAGATTACGAAACTGTAATAAAAAACTATTGGATGAGGTTAAGATATTGAAAGAAGAAAAGAAGAATTGCTAAAATCGATAAAAATAAAGGATATTAGATGAAGAATCTAACAAAATATTTTAAAGGGAAATTTGCAAGAAGGTTGAAGAATCCCTAAATACTCATGAGGTAAAATAGGAAATAAAATAAATAATTGAATAAAGATGTCAAAATTTGATAGATGGGGTCACATTGTAGCTTCAAAAGGAGAAAGAAGAAAATATTCAAGAAGGTCACCAAAAGATACTTGAAGAAGTTGAGATTCATCTAGAGGATGTACATGCCAAATATGATCATATTATTTCCAAGGATAGAGTAATCAAAGACCAAGAAAAGAGGATAGAGGATGCAATTGTCTATGAAAACAAGATAGATGAAATGCATGTGAAGAGTGAAGCAAAACCATGAAATGTGAAACCATATCAATGCCCTCATTACCAAGAAATATTTCAAGGAAGACAAGAAGGTCAGTACCAACATTATAAAGGAAGACGATTTAATACTTGTCAATATTCAGAGAATAAGGAATCACAAAAACACTCTTCAATAGGCTATTATTAGATACCAACAACCACTGCAAATGGGAGAAGATTCAACAACAATACATGGAATCAAGGGAAGAAAGTTATGGAACAAATATCCACCAAGTATTATGGAAAAAAATAATTGATTTTGGGTGGCTGGATCATCATCAAATGAAAGAAGAGAGAAGGAACATAACAAAATCATATTAATTGGTTTCATCACATGTGAAGCCTTTAATTTCAAAGCTTCGATTACAAATATTTTTGAGGGAGGGTGTTATGTTATGACCCAAAGTGGGCATATACAGGATTAAATGTATATGATATGACCCCAAGGGTGGGCATATATGGGGTTAAATGTACATGTAATGTCCATTGTATGTGTAATAGGGTCTCGCTAATAATAAAGGGGCCTCATATGCAGGGGTGAATAGGTATATATAGGGATCATGTATACATTATTACGGACATGTAAATTATGATGTATAAATGTACTTGGATATTTGGATGAGGTTCTCCTATTTTTTAAGGAGTTGTTGTATAACTTATCTTTGTTATATATTTTGGAGTTTTGATCTATGCTCACATTGTTGTACATGGTGTGTACTTATGTTCTATTATGATATTTTAAGAATTTGGAAAATAACATTGTTTTCACTTGTCTAATAGATCCTATCAATAATCTATCTACGCTCTAACAACCTCAAAATCCACTGACAACACTGTAACAATCTACTGGCAATTACATTTCTTCATTTATTTCTAACATTCTTCCTCAATGGAGAAATGAATTCTCTATTATATCTAGCATATATCTACATATTAAAAACTTTTTTCTTTTTCAAAGGATTAGTGAATATATCAACCATATTCTCATTTGTGTTACAATACATCAAATCAATTTCTTTTGATTGAATATTTTATCTTACAAAATGATGTTGAGTTTCAATGTGTTGCAATTGTGCATGATAAATTGGATTGTTTGTCAATTTCATTGAATTTTGGTTTTCATACTTGATAATTGTAGGTACTCCTTTCCTTTATCCCATGTCTTCAAAAATGAACCTTAGTGTTATACTTGTGTTTTCCACCATAGACTTCACAAATATGCTATCAAGTTGAAATGCACTTCAACCAAGGTGAATTTTCTCATACAAATCCCTAGCCACTCTTATTCCTATTAAAAGTGTGACTAGAAGCACTTTCCTCATAGAATATATGTGGTTGTTCGTGGGTTTCCTATATAAAACCCACAATCTCCCCTTAGAGATTCGAAATGAAAAGTTACGAGGATATTATATGAGCAATGGGTTGGATAAATCCCATAATTGTGCATGGGACTTGTGMATGACTTGTATTCACTCAACTCACATGCCATGAAGTCTATTTTTAGCTCCTTAAGAATATCTAAGAATGAGCTAAAATCTAAGGGAAGGGGCTTGGTAGAAAATTTAAATGAAAGCATCCTTATGCTTTTGAATTGGTGTAATAATCCTTCATTTATAGTTTTCTATGATTGTTGAGTGCTCGACATCAACATTAGTGTGATTAGGGATCAGGTGAGAGCCATATTGGTTATCTTACTATGATACAATTCCAGATTATGCTTGTCAACAAAGGTGAACTCATGGCTAAGGAGATGGACTTTGGGTCTTGTATGTAGGAGTACAGTAACATATCTCAAAGTAATTATTATTGTTTTAATTCTCTTTTGATAAATATAGATCTCAATTCGCACCCCACCAAAAAAACAATATGTGTATGGATCTATTTTTTGTCTTTAATAAGATTTTGTTGATATAGGTAAGATTGAGTTACTAGATTAGGGATTTATTCATGCAAGATTCTATTTAATGTCCTATGAAAGAATGAGGAAGGTTTTTTTTGTTTGATGATTATGCATGTAATTTGGTAAAGAAACATTGTTGGAGTTGGATCTAGTGAGAATCATTGCATTCATTGGACAACCATCATGATTAATGTATTTTCATTCTTCCCTCTCTCATTTAATTATGAAATTGCATGATTCATCTCAAGAGAAAAAAGTATGATATCTATCCTCATTGCTTTCCATTGGATCACACATGTCCAAAGAGGGTAGTTTCTAATTTGTAGGTACTTTCCATGAAACAAAATTGGTGACTTCATTGGAGAATAAATTAGAAATTTATTACTTTTTTTTTCAGGTGTCTTTCTTGATCCTTTTCATCCTAGGAATATTGTATAGACTTTATGATATGTGAAGTTAATTCTTGATTGTATGCAAGCTAGTTTCATTCATATTTAGGTAGCATTTTTGGTATTCAGAAGCATCTACATCTAGATTTGTTTTTAGTGATGGATAAAGACTTGGTTTTAATGCTAGAAGCGAGTTTCCACTTGTCTCTAGTATACTCATATCTAGTCCAAATATACCCAATGCTATTTTTCTTTTTGGTTGGAAATTTAATCCCCTGTTTACCCCAGTATCCAATAGTGCTACTATTGTTGGGGGAAGCAATTTCCCTAGGTCTAGTGGCATGAAAAGATTTATGAAATCATATGGATTGCAAGGTTTGTCATTCATCATTCATAATCCATTCACCAATACTAAGTTCCCTTTCTTGGAGACCTTTAATTTACCAGATATATCTTGATTGACGAATGGCCCCATCAAGCATCAACCCACCAAGTTGGTTATACATAGGAAATTACCATCGAATATACCTAAGTTTGAAAAAAATATGGGATAAAATCCTCCACCCATGTCATGATTTTCCACCCATGGTGTTCATCAAACTCCTCATTGGATGATAGCATCAATTTGTGTTTTTTTCGACAAACCATGACAAGGAGTGCTGTGAAATTGTATGTTGCAGTACTTGATGCTTTAAGTAATGATTTTTCATCTTTGGAGATGATTTTTTTGACACTTTTCAACTCCTAATCCATTATGAGATTGTAATCAAACTCTTTACATATTTACAATAGAATACCACCACCCACATTTTCAATCATATTCATGAATGGAGATGGTGGCATAGATTCATTAGAGATGAAGTTGTAGATCAATTTATAGAGGATTGCTTTGTGAAGTTATTATTTACTAATATTGTGAATGATGTTGCTATGTCGAGCGATTTAATCAAAGATCAAGTGATGTTACATTCTTTGATATAGATTTGACTTATTCCCCTGACACTTTATATGAGCTAATAACTCATGCTCCTAAATCGTTAATAGATCCTCCTAAACCTACCCCAAAACCACATGATGATGGTGTGATTGGTGTTTTTCCCATGCTTATGTTGGTCAGTTGATAGGTCAAATGGGTCAGATGACCATATATTCTAATCTAAACACAATTGCACCAATGTCACAAAATGAATCATTCCCTACCCAAACCTCTGACATTCATTTGGTACAATCACAAAATATGAATAATGCACAACAACCTAGAGGAAAGAAGAAAAACAAACAAAATAATTATGCTTATGGGAAAGGGACTTCCCCTATTTGAAACGCTAATGCAGAAGACACCAAAGAGAAAATTAAGATGAAGTTTCCATGAAATATTTGTACTAGAGACCATCCTACTCAATGGTGTCCTCATATGGATGAGATTCATCAATACTTGTGCCAATGAGAAACCCAATAGAAACCTCCATTCCTAACAAATCAGTTTCCCCTATAGAAGAAATAAATGGTTGCAACAAACCTTCCACCTATGCAATGGGTCACATAGGGTAATCCCCCAAAAGGGGGTAATGTCATGAATGCTAATGTTTACATGTGTGACCAAGAATTTAATATTCATAAGAGATCATAATTACAATAGTTTTGAGAGTGTTCCTACTAATAAGGATATATCTTCATCTCATTTTGGTGGCCCTCTATAGATAGAGAATCCATCCACTGATACAATGCTTCACCCCCCAAGTGTTAGTGTCTTAACCTCCCTAACCCTCTAAGTATATATATTACTATGTATAGATATGTATGGATTCCATGATTAATAAATAAGGCCTATGTTGTAATATGAGAAAAATTATAACAAAGTTGTCAACCTAACGAGAATTGTGACCTCGAAAAGAAAACTCCTGCAAAAAAACTCACATTTTTTCATTAAAAACACCAAAATGAACATTAGAATCAAATCGTGGTGCTATCAGTAGCAAATTTTTAGCGAAGGTGGCTAAAATTGCAACATTTTAAAAATCATGGCCTTGAAAAGATAACAAAACCTTAAAATTCACCCTTGAATTGAAAAGTGGTGCTATTAGAAACACCAACTTAATTTTTGGATTTAAAACGATGAGTTGATTGGAACTGTGGCCTTGACGACAGATACCATTGTTGAAAAAAACCTTGAACTTGACTCATAATTCAAAACTGGTGTTAGCTGAAAAAATAATTAATTATTCTTTTTAATAAATTTACATAAAAAAAAAATCTCTCTACACCTTGGGTGCCTATGGACTGTAATTCTTTCTTTAGTGAAATAGAAATTACGTTTTTTTCGACAGAAAAAAAACTTGCATTAAGAAAAAAAAATCGAAATAATAACAAATGAATAAATGAAAAATAATTCATTTTTTTAATAAAAATAAAAAACCAATTTTTTCATTAAAAATGAAAAAAACAATAACTAATTTTTTCACAAAAATATACAATTTTTCTAAATAAAGAAAAAAAGATCAAATTTAAAAATAATAATAATAATAATAATAAAATAATCAAAACACAATGTCTAAAAAAAATTACAAAATATACAAAATGTGAACAAAAAATTATAAAAAAAAGAGAACTTTACGCATAAAAAAAAATTAACACAAAATATAAAACTAAACTATAAATTAAAAACATAAAACAAAATTTAATTTAAAAAACTCAATATATATATATATATATATATATATATATATTGTAAGCTAGTTGTTTGTATTACCTTTCCGAATCAAAATTTACATAAGAGGTTCCAAAAACTAGTGATGAGGCTACCATGAAAGGAAACCAGCCCCACCACCAGAGATAGAAGTTCCATAAAATTTTGTTGTATCAACTACTATCTAACATAATGATAGGATTAACAATTTATAAAACTATGTTGGGCCTATAAATATAGTAGAACAGATAGATATGTAGTTTGATAGGCCATACACAAGCTATAAAAAACAAAAAGTATCAGTCCATGTACATTACTTGTTAGTGTAGTTGTAGGGGAAGGAATTCTTGTACATGGTTGCCTTGAGAAACTCCTTTTTAGTGTGACGTTGATCAGGGTTATGTGTGCTTGAGTCCAAAATCTAGTGCTCCTGATGAAATTTCATCTCGACAATTTTGCGACGCAACTCCAAAATGGTTTCCCTTTGAGCATCAGTGAATACTAGGTGAGGTGGAGGGGAAGGGACAAAATTGGAGGTTGCATTTGGGTTGGGGAGATGGGAGGTGGTGGAGAAAGTCATGGGAGGAGCAGAGGATGGATTATGGTCATTGGCTACATCATGAGGAAAGGAAAAGTGGTGGTCCATGATGGAGTGGTAGGGGCATATGCAGTAGGGACCATGATGGTGAATGGAAGAGGGATTTCGACCACTATGGGAAGAAAATGATCTTATTTTTAACAATATGGATCACTCTCTAGGCATAGGAAGACACCAAGGAGAGTCTTGAATGAGGGTTTCGAGGGTGAAATTGGAACTCAAGGCTGAGAGTAAGAGCCTGGTGTAGAGAGAGAGATCGCATGGAGGGAGGAATGACAAGAAGATGGAGATCTCATTGGCAAAGGAGATTAACATAATGAGAAACACTCCTCAGGAAGGCGACAGGTTTAGCCCGCAAAATATTCTGGAGAGCCATCGATATCGCACGAGCATTATACCAGGTGGAGGACAATAGGAGGTGCGGTTGCAGATTGGAGTGATTTTGGCATAAATGATAATCGTCAGAGCGCCACATGAGGTGAGAAGGGGCGGTTGGTGTGCATGAGATATCATGTAACATGGCCATCGGTTGACACCCCATCTAGGGTTTGGATGTCTTTCTATGCCTAAACTAAACATTCAGAGAATAAGGGGTGATCCGGGGACTAGGATGGTGAGCATAGAATATCACCATTTTTAAGACTCACCCCTACATTGGCAAGTTTATCAGCAATTTGATTGGCTTCTCAACAAATGTGAGAGGGGATGTGATATGGGTAAAAATCCCCCTAATCTGGGTCTAGTGACCAGGCAGAGCCTTGACACATTAAAACATAGAAATTATTCTATTCTACCCCAAATCCAACAAAAACCTAATGATAGTTAAGAGAAGGGAGAGACGATCAAAATGTGTACCTTGAGTCCTTATGTCTATTGTAGATCCCTTCATGTTGTTGTTCATTCCAATATTGCAGGCCTCCTCCCAAAGCTGGCTTGAAACAACTTTACAAAACAAACTATAACAACAAATGCATAACTACCAAAGTCATTTAAAGGGTTATGTATTCATGAAAAACATTCCTAAACATAAACATAAAGACAAAAATATATGGGACAAAGAAGTTTCTATTTTATTAATAACAAGATTGGAAGTTACAACCTAAATCTCGTCGTTGTCGCTCTACAAACCTCGTATCGGTTCCTCTGCTTTGACTCCAAGTGAACTATTCCTAATATGCTATCCTCACCACCAACATGCCAATATAAGGGAAAAGGATGAATGGTATAAGGAAGATTAATGGAACAGAATGTTGAGGATGAAACTCAAAGAATAAGGCAAAAAGGCTTGGAATACAATGGAGAAAATTTGGCAGAGTTCTCTTGCCTCTTCTTCGATGTATAAAAATCACCCCCCTAGGGGCCATTTTGTAAATTCTAACCTTGTACAATATCTACTGCAAACAGATATTTAGAAAAAGAACAGAAAAGATACAATGGAAAATACAAACATTACACATAGATTTTTCCCCAAGAAACCCAAACTGGGAAAACCAACATATTTATATTCATTCATTATGTTACAATGTTTACAATACAAAATATATATAGGAGCCAACAACATCCAAACCCCTAACCCAATGACCTAGATTAGTCCAAAACCCTAATTCCTTAACCGGAAATAGAAAACCATCGACAAAGAAACCATGTGTCAAAAAACCACCTAAATATAATGTGGTCTCAGAAAAATGCAGTCTCGATGCAAAAAAAAAAAATTGGGGGGCACTACCCCTGAACCCCCACGCAGAGGGGCTTCTCCCCCTTGTGCACCCGATGCATACACAACATTCTCCAAAGAATATAACACATACCCAACATTCTCCCACTTGTTTATTTTTTTTCATACAGGGGGTTACAGGGTTACATAATCAACAATCCAGGGAAACAATTCCCATGGATCCTCTACACCAAGAGAACTTATCAGTGCTTAGAGATTTTGTTAATGAGTCTGCAACATTCTTCAAAGTGTGCACCTTCATCAGTGATACTTTATTTTTTTCAATCATGTCTCTCACAAAGTGATATTGAACATCAATGTGCTTTGTCTTTCAATGATAAGCAAGGTTCCTCGCCAGAAAAATTGCACTCTGACTGTCACACTCTATCCTTACAGCTTGTTGTACCAACCCAATACCTGAACACAATCTTTGTAACCATATTGATTCCTTACTTGCATGAGTGGCTGCCATGTATTCAACTTATATAGTTGAAAGTGCCACTACAACCTATATTTTTCTCATCCAACTTATTTCTCCTCCAAACATGTTAAACACATACCCTCTTGTAGATCTCCTACGATCCAAATATTCATCCCAGTCTGCATCCACAAATCCATGTATATCCACCACTCTGTCCAATCCTAGTCTTCCTTCGTAGCACAATCCATACCTAGCAGTGCTACAAAAATACCTAAAAACCCTTTTTATTGTTGTACAATGCTCCTTCCCTGGTTTTTACATATACCTGCTCAAAACTCCCACTACATGTGCAATTTCCAGTCTAGTACAGACCATTGCATACATCAAACTGCCAACTGCACTTGCATATGGAACATGAGACATGTCCTCCTCTTCTTCATGTGTCTTGGGACACTGATCCGTAGATAACTTTACACCAACAGGAATAGGAACCTTGACCGGTTTACATTCATGCATATTAAACCTATGCAATATTGTCTTGACATATTTTCTCTGATTTAACCGGAGTTTCCTCCTTTTCCGATCTCTTTTAATTTCCATGCCCAAAATGAAATTTGAAGCACCAATATCCTTCATGTCAAGTTTAGAAGGCAACCGAGTTTTCACATCCTGGATAATCTCCTTGTTGTTTCCTATTAGCAACATGTCATCCACATATAAGACCAAATAAATCAAATGATCACCAATTAATTTAAGATACACACAGTGATCTTCTTTACTTCTTGTGAAGCCAAGTCCTAGCATATAAGTATCAAATTTTTGATACCATATTCTTGGTCATTGTTTTAAACCATACATGGACTTTTTCATCTTGCATACCAGCTCCTTCTTTCCCTTCATAGCATAACCTTATGGTTGCTTCATATAGATTTCTTCTTCTAGATCCCCATGTAGGAATGTTGTCTTCACATCCATTTTTTCTATTTCAAAATCAAATGCAGAAACAATAGATAACAGAAATCTTATAGAGGTTAACTTGGAAACAGGAGAAAAAATCTCACCAAAATAAATTCCCTCAACCTGGGAATAACCCTTTGCTACTAACCGAGCTTTGTATTTCTCCACTTTTCCTTTTGCATTCAACTTCTTTTTAAATACCCATTTGTTTCCAATGGGATATCTTCTAGTTGGAAACTCCACTAGATCCCAAGCCTCATTCTTATTCAAATATGCCATTTCTTTGTCCATGGCCCTTTTCCAGAGATTTTCATCCTCTGATTCCACTGCCTCCCTGACAGTCCTAGGATCATAATCAGTAATAGACAAAGAAAAATTTGAATGGAAATAAGATGGACAATACCTTTATGGTAGCCTTCTTTCTCGATCCGATCTCCTCAATACTCGAGTATGAGGATCTTCTTCTTCTGATTCTTGTTATTCTGTAGAGTATGATTCATCATCCTTTAAATCAAACTCTATCTTCTCTAGTTCTTCATTACTTGGTAGGGATTCTTGTTTAACAACATCCTTCATTTCTCTAAATACCACATCTCGTCTATACACTACCTTCTTATTTTCTGGGTTCCAAAGCTTATAACCTTTGAGACCATCTTTATATCCAATAAAGATACACTTTTCATCCTTCTTATCCATCTTACTCATGTTTTCCTTTGGAACATGAACATATGCATCGTAGCCAAAAACCTTGAGATGTGTGAGAGAATGTTCCTTACCAGTACATACCTCTTCTGGAGTCTTGTCATCCAACACTGATGAGGGTGATCTATTGACCAAGTAACATGCATTACCCACTGCCTCTGCCCAGAATTCTTTCCCTAACCCGACACCACTGAGCATGCACTTGCTTTTTCCATCAGTGTCTTATTCATCCTTTCCACAACTCCATTATTCTGAGGTGTATATGGAGTAGTATTCTGCCTTTCTATACCTCACTTCTTACAAAATTCTTCAAATTCATTCCCACAGAATTCTCTGCCATTATCTGTCCTCAACACTTTAATTCTTTTCTTTGTTTGATTCTCAACAAGAGCGTTAAACTCTTTAAACCTATCAAATACTTTAGATTTATTCATGAGGAAATATATCCAAGTATTCCTCTAGAGTTCATCTATAAATGAGACATACTACAAATATTTTCCCAATGATGGGACTGACACAGGTCCAAAAACATCACTGTGAACTAGCTGTAAAATTACTTCTGCCCTCTTTGCACTAGAGGGGAATCTCACCTGATTTTGCTTCCCATATAGACAATGTTCATAGAAATCAAAATCCAGAGAGTAGTTAGACATACCCTCAACCATACCTTTACCATGTAGTAGTTGAAGACCCTTCTCTCCGATATGCCCCGGTGTTTGATGCCACAGCATAACCTTTTCTCCAGAGATTGTAGGAGTTTTTTCTTCTTCAATTCCAATATTAGGAACAATGGAACTATTACACCCATCACTAATAGTGCTTCCTTGAATCTTATATATATTTACAAACCTAACTCCCCTCAGCAACACCATTTCTCCTCGAACCATCCTGCAGGTTTTCTTTTCAAATATTGCTTTTTACCCCTGCATCATCCATTTTTCTTATAGAAATCAAATTTCTAGCCAAACCTAGGATGTGCAGAACACCAGGTAGTGTTCTAATCCTTCCATCTATGAGCCTCAACTTGACTCTTCTTCTTCCTATGATTCTGGTTATCGAATCATTACCTAAGAAAACATTACATCCATCATACTTTTCATATTCGCAGAACCACTTCCAGTGGGGATTCATATGAAATGATGCACTAGATTCAACCAACCATGCCTCATGATTTGAATGTGTGCTTGAAGGGGCCAAGTACACATCCCCTCCTTCTTCCTTGGAGGTCTTTTCTTTTGTAGAAGAATATTCTTCGGATCCCTTCTTTTTCTCAACTTTGGATCTACACTGCTTCTTGTAGTGCCCTTATTTTCCACATCTCCAACACACCCTTACAAAATTTCTGAGACATTTATATCTACCCTTAGACTTAGATCTACCACTTGAGAAATTAGATCTATTTCTTTCCTAGGAGTGTCCTCTTGCAAAAAATGCATATGTGCTATGTCATTCCATATTCTTCTGTCGCATCTCCTCCGACAACAAGGATTAGACCACTTATTCAAGATTCAAGGAAGTTGTATTACTACCTATGGACATAACTAGACTATCCCACGAGTCTGGTAAAGAACACAACAAATTGATACATTTATCTTCATCTGAAATTTTAATCTCAACAGATATTAACTGACTTACCACAATATTGAAGGCATTCAAATTCTTTTCCACTAAGTCTCCATCTCTCATCCTCAGGTTATACAGCTTCTTTCTCAGGAATATTTTATTTACTAGGTACTTAGACTGATACAAATTCCCCAACTTTTCCCATAAATCCTTGGTTGTAGCTTCCTCTGAGACATTCAGTGATACTGAATCAGAGAGACACAGTCATATTGTGATCTTTGCCTTTCGATCAAACTTTTTCCAGTCATTTGCAGAAGTTCCAATAGGTGTAGTACCTGGATCTACCGCGATCCACTTATCTATGTCCACCAACAGATCTTCCATCTTGAGCTTCCACAGCTCAAAGCGTTTCCCATTAAACTTCTCGATCTCCATCCTCGAATTGCTTGCCATTTCTTTTCACCTGGAAAAATAATACCATAGATCTCCCACTATAACAAGGCTTATCACAGTCTCGAACCAAACCCTTGACCACAAAGGCGTCCCCCCTAAAGCCAATAAAGCTATGATACCGAATGTAAATTATAACCTTGTATGATATCTACTGCAAACGGATATTCAGAAAAAGAACAGAAAAGATACAATGGAAAATACAAACATTACACAGAGATTTTTCCCCTCGAAACCCAAACTGAGAAAACCATCATATTCTATATTCATTCATTATGTTACAATGTTTACAATACAAAATACATATAGGAGCTAGTGGCATCCAAAACCCTAACCTAATGACCTGGATTAGTCAAAAACCCTAATTCCTTAACCGAAAATAGAAAACCATCGGAAAAGAAACCATGTGCCGAAAAACCACCTAAATATAATGTGGTCCCAGAAAAATGCGGTCCCGATGCAGAAAAAAAAAAAATTCGGGGGCGCTGCCCCCGAACCCCTACACCCCCCTATGCGTCGGACGCATATGCAACATTCTCTAAAGAATGTAACACATACCCAATAGTTTTCATATGGAAAAAGCTAGTTAATTGGTTTTCATGAGGGCTACATGAGATAAGATGGTTGTGAAACCTAAGATAGCCCTTAAACTACACCCGAAAGCGTTTTTTTTTTTCCTTACTTTTTAGAGTATACGTGGGTTTTCAAGCATGAAACTAACGTATGTACACATGCTTCATATGTAGCAGGGCGCATACACCATGAAAAAAGGTGTTTTTTAAAGAGGAACCTCAACAAAAGTGATTGGTGGATGTGTAAGTGAGTAGGCCAATGTAAAAAATGCATGATAATGGAATTTTGAGCTATAACAGATGCCCCCTAATGTGTGAGGTCAAAATATCAACTGATGGTTGAAATACATTACATCATATTTAAAAAGGGAAATAATCATCGGGGAAGGCATACCCATGCTCAAGACAAACTAAGCATGGCTTCCAATCATGTACAATGCATATCCATGTCATATATAGTAATCATGGCCACATGTCTAATGTCTATTCCAATATAGATTGTAGCTGCGAATAATACACAATAGATCTACATCTCAAAATCATCAGAAGATATACAAATACAATGTGATATGAATCTTCAGGGTGCATCAATGCCTATAGTTGTAGATGATAGCTTTAGTAACTCGAGAAATATCTTCAAGATCTTCATAACTCGGGTAGGAGTATAATAGGAGTGTAAAACTCACTATCCTGAGGTCTTCGACAAGACACTTCGAAAAGACTGAAGGATCTCGATTATCGAGCACGGGACCTTGTTGATTTTTCAATGTGAACTTAACGAGACTCTCGAGATGGACAAATCATGAAAGTCAAGAGGCTTATTGAAGAATGGTTGACTAGGGTTGTAATACTTTCCCTTGGAAAAGAGCATGACATATGAAAAGACTCATGGAGCATGATATTGACATAATCTTGTGGCACAAGAGGTACCACAAACTCTCCATGTGTTTGGAAGAGTAACCAAATGGAGGAGGACACAACTCTATGTAATGAGAGCAACTTCCTAAGGTCATATTGAATCCCAAGTGCTTTGCAGAACAAACTGAAGGATGTGCTTTGTACAAGGTTGACTAGATTGCTACTAGTAAAAGAGAATGTTTTCCCGTCCCCTCTTTTTAGAATATTTGATTTTTTTGTCTTTTTCATATTTTTAATGAGCTTGAGGAATGAGTGTCGTGGGAAACCAAACTAGTTCCAAGCGCATGGAACATATTGATGCTTAGTGCAAGGAGACATGTGTAGGATAAGGTCACTCGGGAAAATTCCTTCATGGGTCAGGGTGTCAGAACGTGAAGGAAATATTTTTGTAAGGCATGTACCGAAGGAATGTTCTAGAAGTTTAGCAACAAAAAAATGGAGCTGACATTAGGCTAAAGATGCAAGAGTGAGACATGAAATGCAATTTGTGGATTGACACAATGAGACTCCTTCAATGTAATGTTTTATGAGCCCAAAGAAGGTAAGATCAACGGTGTTTCACATTTAGAGAGTCTAAAAAGCCCAGTAAAAGAAGACTTGAGAGTGATCTTTTTCGTAAATTTAGTTTCTAGGTCCCTAAAAATAATAAAATCGTACCAAGGAGAACTCTTTTGGTCACTAGGGCGAGAGTATTCCTTTTTCGTAGATAGTCCAGTCAGTTTGCAATAGGTTTAAACTTATATTGAAAGGATGTCTCTTCAAAACCATTCTAACAAGTGTGACAGAGAAAAGATCACTCGGCTATATTTTCAATTTTAAGTAGTCTGAAAAGAGATTAACTATGGACTCCCTCGTCCTTTTTCATAAATTTAAACTCCGGAGCCCGAAAAAGTAACATAGTTTATAGTGTAAATTCAAACCTAGTTGGTGGTGAAAGAAATGACTTGAATATGGATGCCATCAAAGTTCATCCATGGCTTTCATAGCAATAAACCCATGGCTTGAGATTACTATATATTATCTATTATTGTTCAATATATTTCTTTTCTCATTTATTTATGCATAGATTTTTGCCTATAAAGTTGCTTTCTACAATTTAGTACTAGGGAGATGTATAATTCCTTTAGTTTTAATTTCAATTTTAACATGGACTCGACATGTAACATTTAAAAATATCAAATAATTAAAAAATATTACAATATCAGCCATAAATAAAATATTTCAATATCTCTCTTAAGTAAAATATTTTTATATCTATTTTATATAGAGAGAGTGGGATAGACAAATATAAAGTAATCAAAATAATAAAAAATCATTTTTTGGTTGATAGGTGTTTTCTACTTCTACTTCTAGTATAAGAGATGTATAATTCTTTCAATATTTAATATGGAGTTGACATGTGTGTGTGTGTGTGTGTGTGTGTGTGTGTGTGTGTGTGTGTATATATATATATAAAGTAATTGAAAGTAAAAAAATATTCTTATAGGTGCTTTGCACATCCATGTATAAGGGAGTTAATAAAAGAAAATCCATGTTGGTCATCAATAAATTATTTCAACGTCCACCTTAAGTAAAATATTTCAATTGTGCATGTGTGTGTGTGTGTGTGTGTTTGATGATGATGATGATTAACATCCATTGAGAGAAAATTGACAAAAAACTGGAAACATTCATGTCTCAAAGTAGATCCATCTCAACTTTGAATCTATGAGGCGCTAAGAGGGGTAAAATCCCTCAAGGTTCAAACCTCTTTTTAGAGAAAAAAACTTGAGGAAAGGTTTGCACCTGAAGAGATTTGATACCTCTTATGGCATGATACATCCAGAGTTGAGATGGATTTGCGTTGGTATTTAAAGTATTTGGATTTTAATATTAATAGAGTTTTCACAAATCAAACATGTCTTGACTTTGTTGGTACTAAACCAACGTAGATCCATCTTAAACCCATATATATTATGCGTGGACAGGGATGGAATCTCCATAGGTGAAAATATTTCTTCAATTTTTGATCCCTCTTGACTTATTATAGATCTAGAGTTAAGATTGATCTATGTTGGTTCTTAATGTTCCATGTGTCAACTCCCCATATTGAGCAGGGAAGGAATTTCACATTTCTCTCATAGTGAGAAACACACCATTGAAATGTTTTAACCATAATAATTTACTTTCAATTTCTTAACACACACACACACACAATGTTGATACTGAAATATTTTACTTAACATGGACATCAATATATTTTATTTGTGGCTCTACTCCATATTAAGCATTGAAGGAATTTCACATCTCTCGCATACTTAGAAATAGAAAGTACTTATGGGTCGAATAATTTTTTTCAATTACTTTATGTCTCTCTCTACATAGTTGATATAAAATTATTTTACTTAAGGTGAACATTGAAATATGTTATTTATGACCGACATATACACATTTTTTTTATTATACATATTTTTTTTAATGTCACATGTCAACTCCATGTTGAGCACGGAAGGCATTACACATATACCTCATACTAAGTTGTAGAAAGCACCTTTCGGTGCAAAAACAACGACTTGAATTTTGGTGCCACTAAAGTTTAGTCAAGATTTTTAATACCAATAATTTTAAGAAAAGGTATTTAATATTTATAACTTTATGGTTTGAGATTGTTGGTATTAAAAATTAAACACACATAGTAAATGGCATTGTATGCAGAAAGAGTTGGTTCTCTATTTCATATACTGAACAAAGAAATATACATACATATATAGGATTTCTAGGTATCAATAGATCACTTGAAAAATCATATATGAATTAGACACATACATATCTAACTAAGTGTTATTGTTTGTTATGACCCAATGAGGGCATATATAGGGTTAAATGTATATGATATGACCCCAAGGGGGGGCATATATGTGGCTAAATGTACATGTAATGTGTAAATATATATGTAATAGGGTCGACCTAATAATAAAGGGGCCTCATGTGTAGGTGTGAATTGGTATATACAGGGATCATGTATTCATCATTGAAAACATGTGAATTGTGATATACAAATGTATTTGGATATTTGTATGAGGTTCCTCTATTCTTTAAGGAGTTATTTTATAAGTCATTTTTTTTATTTATATTGGAGTTGTGATCCATGCTCACATTGATGTACATGGTGTGTACTTCTGTTACATTATGATATTTTAAGCATTTAACATCATATTTGGTATCAGAGCATCAACCGTAGAGTTTTTTTTCTTCATGCAAGTCATCTTGGAATTTTCACTATAACTTTTTTTTCTAGACTTCCAATAGTGAAACTTGGAGGTTATTTAGAAGACATAGTGAGGTACAAGTGGTACAAACTTTAGGTTCTATGCAGTTACAGTTTCAGAGATATACCATGTGGAAGATAGGGGTTTTTACTAGTCCTATAACTAGTCTCAAATAGGTGTTTCAGGTAAAACAATCATATCGTCTTCAGAAAGGATCTAATTTCAGTGAGACTAGTTACATTTAAAAGAGTACAATCCATATTATTTCTAGTACAAATTTCAAAATTTAGTATTAAATATTGCACACGTGGCATTATGTACATGTTCACTCTTTAGGAAAGGCCAAAAATCAGGTAGGCTTGGGAAAATCACCATAACTTTCACCTGCCACATCAAATTTTCGTCAGACCTATGGAATTGTAGCTAAGACATATCAGATTATTACAAGACAAAATTTCAGACTAAGAGGCACCAAAATTTCAGAAATACATCAGAAATAAGGTGGTCGAGGAGGAAAGACTCCAAATTAGGGTTTCAAATGTATTTTCACTTAAAACTACCATATTTGTTTATTGGGATGTCCAATTGAGATGATTCAAAATCCATTGGAAAGAGAAAACATAGAATTTTTTTATTAGAACAAGGATTATAACTATTTCAGATAATTATTCCTAATATATTGAGGTTGTAAGTTGAGATTTGAGTTAAACCTCAATTAAGAATCAATGGAAATACCTTACTTTATTGGAAATGAAGATGAAGTTGAAACCAATCTTATGGAATGGTTGAAGATAGTAAAGAAATATGACACAAATAATTTAATGGAAATAACTTATTTATTTGGTGAGACTTATAAGTGGTGGATGATTATTGATCATGATATTAGATTGAACGTCACATGGAAAAAATTTGAAGAACTCTTCTCAAATAAGCAGATTAGGGATAAAAAAACCTAGGAGATGTATAAAATTAAAGAGGAGCTAAAATAATCAAAATAATAGATCAATAATAATGGTGTTGAGCTATCTAAGATACGAGACCTTAATGAATCACCTCTTAAAGAAGTTCAAAAATTAAAATAGGGAATGAGTAGTAAAGGGAAGTGGGAAAAGGACAAGGCAAGGGAAGAATTGAAAAGTAAAGATGAAGAAACATTTAGATTGTGAAACCATAATAAAAAACTATTGGATGAGGTTAAGAGATTGAAAAAAGAAAAGAAGAATTGATAAAATCGATAAAAATAAACGATATTAGATTACGAATCTACCAAAATATTTTAAAGGGGAATTTGCAAGAAAGCTGAAGAATCCCTAAATACTCATGAGGTAAAATAGGAAATAAAATAAATAATTGCAGAAGGATGTCAAAATTTGATAGATGGGGTCACATTGCAACTTCAAAAGGAGAAAGAAGAAAATATTCAAGAAGGTCACCATAAGATACTTGAAGAAGTTGAGCTTCATCTAGAGGATGTATGATGCAGAAGCATCGACGACTCCATATTCCGGGACATCGTGTGGAGAAAGAAAGAGACAACTGGATAGACAAATAAATCACTTTTTGGATATTACCTTGATAAATGGCTGCGCCAAACAATAATATGGTGATGTGATGAAGCGCACTGGTATATTGTAACAGACCTTGAGCAGATATGCTCTCGTCCTTAGGTAGCTGAGGCATTTATTTAAATTTAATGCAAGTAGATAAGTTAATTAAGTCTAAATTAGACAGCTTTGGCTTTCAAGAGGGAAAACGGAATATAGGCACCCTCCTTTGTATTATGGAATCAATATTCTGGATTATCATTCAGCATTAGAAAAGAGAAGGGAGCAAGAGAGAGATAGAACAGAGAGCTTGTGAAGGAACCCCATGTACAGATATTGAATTAATAGGAAAAGCTTTGATTCAATTCCATGGATGTGTTTGATCTCTGTGTGTTGTTGATATTATTCTTATGCATGCTTGATTCTTTTTATGCTTATCTTCTATATGCTGCATATGTGATTGCATACCAGGTTCGAAACCTAAGAGAATGAGGGAATGAGTTTCAATTGTTTCTCTGCTTAAGTCTGGATATTCCTGCATAGAGTGTAGTTGAATTCCTCCGCATAGAGTGCGTGAAGAGGCTGAGCAGTTGAACTTTTGTTTCTCTTTCGCCTAGAGTCATGATAGGTTATTCGAACCGTGCAGGTGAGTGCAGATCAAATTGAAGTCTCAGAGCCGAGTCCGAGGGAAGGGGGACTGGA
The DNA here is from genome assembly GCA_010110895.2 of Picea sitchensis. Classification (NCBI taxonomy): domain Eukaryota; kingdom Viridiplantae; phylum Streptophyta; class Pinopsida; order Pinales; family Pinaceae; genus Picea; species Picea sitchensis. Next base: position 78,263 of record SNQJ01S0001435.1, read on the forward strand.
CTGTGTTAGCAGGATTGCACAGGTCTAGACGACTTCAACGCTTTGAGAGCTGTTGGAAGTCGATCACCGGAAGAACGTGAGGAGTCTCTGAAGGAGTCAGAGAGAGAGAGAGAGACAAAAGATCAGGAGGGGCAGTTCCTTGTAAGCATCTCAGGAACAGGCCTGGGAGAGTTTTGAACCAAAGGAAAGCTTAGAAGTCAGAGGATTCTCAAGAGGAAGAGAATCGATGACGTGTAACTCCAGTGAAGTTTTGCGAAATCCCGAGGACCGACTGATCGTGGAGGAGTTGCATGGGAGATAACCCGTAAGCACAGGTGTGGAGAACCAAAGTCCATC
>SNQJ01S0001435.1:83586-119921 GCA_010110895.2 Picea sitchensis
TTTCGGCATTCGGGATTTCCCAATGCAAGAAATCCGTGACTGTTGAAATCGTTATCCCGCGATTCCCGATCGCATGAGCGCAGGAGTGACGTAGTTGAGTGGGACCCCCAGAGCAGGTGGAGGACAGGTGTCATCGGACTTCGAGGTTTCGGCGTTCGGAGAATCGGATTTCTCGACGCCAAGGAGTTCTTCCATCGCGGCTTCGCGATCCGCGAAATCCCGAAGAGGACGTGGCAGCGTGGGACCCCGAAAACTAGTGGAATACAGGTGGCATTGTATCGGGGTTCGGGGTTTGGAGTTGTATGTGAATTGCGTTCGCGTGAATCGCGAACTCCCGAGTCGCGATATCCCGATATCCGAAAGGGTTGACCCGTTGACCGTCTGGGTTCGGGGTTTTGAGTTGCATGTGATTGTGCTCACAGAGTTCGCGAAACCGTGAATTCCGATTTCCCGATTTCCGAAGGGGAAGCCGCCGAAGGAACCTACTGTGGGTAGTGGACTCCCGAGTGGAGAGGAAGAGTACTTTGACTCTTCAGGCCCATGTGTGAAGAAGGTCCTGGTGGGAGCGGCTTGCTCGGTGTGGGGTAAGGTTGCGTCAATGTACATGTCAAATATGATTGTATTATTTCCAAGGATAGAGTAATCAAAGACCAAGAAAAGAGGATAGAGGATGCAATTGTCTATGAAAACAAGATAGATGAAATGCATGTGAAGAGTGAAGGAAAACCATGAAATGTGAAACCATATCGATGCCTTCATTACCAAGAAATATTTCAAGAAAGACAAGAAGGTCGATACTATCATTATAAAAGAATAAGATGTAATACTTGTCAATATTCACAGAACAAGGAATCAAAAAACCACTCTTCAACAGGATATTATTAGAGATCAACAACCACTGAAAATTGGAGAAGATTCAACAACAATACATGGAATCAAGGGAAAAAAAGTATGCAACAAATATCCACCAAGTATTATGGAAAAAAAGAATTAATTTTGGATGGATGGATCATCATCAAAATAAATAAGAGAGAAGGAACATAACAAAATCATATTACTTGGTTTCATCACATGTGAAGCCTTTAATTTCAAATCTTCGAGTACAATTATTTTTTAAGGAGGGTACTATGTTATCACCCAAGGGGGGCATATATAGTGTTAAATGTATATGATATGACCCCAAGGGGGGGCATATATGGGGTGAAATGTACATGTAATTTCTATTGTTTATGTAATCGTGTCGCCCTAATAATAAAGGGGCCTCATATGTAGGTGTGAATAGGTATATATAGGGATCATATATTCATTATTAAGGACATGTAAATTATGATGTATAAATGTACTTGGATATTTGGATGAGGTTCTCCTATTTTTTAAGTGTTGTATAACTCATCTTTGTTATATATTTTGGAGTTTTTCTCTATGCTCACATTGTTGTACATGGTGTGTACTTCTATTCAATTATTATATTTTAAGAATTTGGAACATAAAATTGTTGTCACTTATCTAATAGATTCTATCAATAATCTACCTACACTCTAACAACCTCAAAATCCACTGACAACATTGTACCAATCTACCGACAATTACATTTCTTCATTTATTTCTAACAGTCTTCCTTAATGGAGAAATGGATTCTCTATTATATCTAGCATATCTCTACATATTACAAACTTTGTCTTTTACAAATCATTAGTGAATATATCAACCATATTCTCATTTGTGTCTCAATACATCAAATCAATTTCTTTTGATTGAATGTTTTCTCTTAGAAAATGATGTTGAGTTTCAATGTGTTTTAATTGTGCATGATAAATTGGATTATTTGTCAATTTCATTGAACTTTGGTTTTCATACTTGATAGTTGTAGGTAATCCTTGCCTTTATCCCATGTCTTCAAAAATGAACCTTAGTGTTATACTTGTGTTTTCCACCATAGACTACACAAATATGGTATCAAGTTGAAATTCACTTCAACAAAGGTGAATTTTCTCATAAAAATCCCTAGCCACTCTTCTTCCTAGTAAAAGTGTGACTAGAAGCACTTTCCTCATAGAATATATGTGTTTGGTCGTGGGTTTCCTATATAAAACCCACAATCACCCCTTAGAGATTGAAAATGAAAAGTTAGGAGGAGATTATATGAGCAATGGGTTGGAGAAAGCCCATAATTGTGCAAGGGACTTGTGCATGACGTGTATTCACTCAACTCACATGTCATGAAGTATATTTTTATCTACTTAAGAATCTATAAGCATGAGCCAAAATTTAAGGGAATGGGCTCGGCAAAAAATTTAACTGAAAGCATCTTTATGCTTCTGAATTGGTGTAATAATCCTTCATTTATAGTTTTCTGTGATTGTTGAGTGCTCGAAATCAACATTAGTGTGATTAGGGATTAGGTGAGAGCCATATTTTCTATCTTACTGTGATACAATTCCATATTATTCTTGTCAACAAAGGTGAAGTCATGGCTAAGGAGATGGACTTTGGGTCTTGTATCTAGAAGTATAGTAACATATCTCAAGGTAATCACTATTGTTGTAATTCTCTTTTGATAAATATAGATCTCAATTCCCCCCCCACAAAAAAAAATATGTGTATGTATCTATTTTGTGTATTTAATGATATTTTGTTGATATAGGTAAGATTGAGTTACTATATTAGGGATTTATTCATGCAAGATTCCATTTAATGTCTTATGAAAGAATGAAGAAGGTTTTTCTTGTTTGATGATTGTGCATGTAATTTGGTAAAGAAACATTGTTGGAGTTGGATCTCGTGAGAATCATTGCATACATTTGACAACCATCATGATTAATGTGTTTTCATGCTTCCCTGTCTCATTTACTTATGAAATTGCATGATTCATCTCAAGAGAAAGAAGTATGATATCGATACTCATTTCTTTCCATTGGATCACACATGTCCAAAGAGGGTATTTTTGTTTTTGTAGGTAATTTCCATGAAACAAAATTGGTGACTTCAATGGAGAATAAATTAGATTTATTCCTTGTTTTTTTTCGGGTGTCTTTCTTGATCCTTTTAATCCTAGAAAGATTCTATAGACTTTATGATATGTCAATTTAATTCTTGATTGCATGCAAGCTAGTTTCGTTCATATTTGGGTAGATGTTTTGGGGATTTTCCCCTGTAGTCATTAACAAACATCGCCCAACTAATGTCAAACATCCTTTGACAGATCCTTTAGACCCTTTACTTGGTTATTTGAGTGGAATTAATTTTGATAATCATTTTTCCTTTTTGAATAGTTCTCTCTAAATGTCAAGAATTAGTGGATCGTCTAGTATGGGAGGACCTATTCTCGCTTCCCCCAATGCATCGGAAGGAGCCACTATGGCTACCTCCATTAACCAGTATGTTCGATAGTTACCTCCAATTTTATGCCTCAAACAACATGTGTTCCTATTTAAGGATTACCACTAATCACATCTCTTCCTTCCATTAGTATAGTTATCTTTAGTATTCCCATTGTGACTTCACAAGCACCTACATCTAGATTTGTTTTTAGTGAGGGATAAAGCCTTGGTTTTAATGCTAGAGGCGAGTTTCCACTTGTCTCTGGTATACTCATAGGTAGTCCAGATATACCCAATTCTATTTTTATTTTTGGTTGGAACTTTAATCCTCTATTTATCCCAGTAGCCAATGGTGCTACTATTGTTGGGGGAAGAAATTTCCCTAGGGACAGTGGCATGCAAAGATTTATGAATTCATATGGATTGAAAGGTTTCTCATTCATAATTCATAATTCATTCACCAATACTAAGTCCCCTTTCTTGGAGACCTTGAATTTACCAGATCTATCTTGATTGAAGAATGGCCCCATTAAGAATCAACCCACCAGGTTGGTTATACCTAGGAAACTACCATCGAATATACCCAAGTTTGACAAAAATCTAGGAGAAGATCCTCCACCCATGTCATGATTTTCCACCCATGGTTTTCATAAAACGCCTCATTGGATGATAGCATCAATTTGTGTTGTTTTCAAAAAACCATGACAGGGAGTATTGTGAAATTCTATGTTGTAGTACTTGGTGCTTTAATTAATGAGTTTTAATCTTTGGAGATTAATTGTTTGACACTTTTCCAACTCCTAATCGATTATGAAATTGGAATCAAACTCTTTACATATTTACAATACAATACCACCACCCACATTTTCAATCATATTCATGAATGGAGATGGTGACATAGGCTCATTAGAGATGAAATTGTAGATCAATTTATAGAGGATTGTTTTGTGAAATTATTTCCTAATATTGTGAATGATGTTGCTATGTGAAGAGATTTAATCAAAGATCAAGTGATGTTACATTCTTGGATATAGATTTGACTTATTCCCAATCTGACACTTTATATGAGCTAATATCTCATGCTACTAAGTGTTTAATAGATCCTCCTAAACCTACCCCAAAACCACATGATGATGGTGTGATTGGTCTTTTTCCTGTGCTTATGTTGGTCAGTTGATAGGTCAAATGGTTCATATGACCATATATTCTAATCCAAACACAATTGCACCAGTGTCAAAAAGTGCATCAATCCCTACCCAAACCTCTGACATTCATTTGGTACAATCGCAAAATATGAATAATGCACAACAACCTAGATGAAAGAAGAAAAAAAAAAAAAAACTATTCTTATGGGAAAGGGACTTCCCCTAATCAAAACGCTAATGCAGAAGATAGGAAAGAGAAAAGTAAGATGAAGTTTGCATGAAATATTTGTACTCAAGGCCATCCTACTCACTGGTGTCCTCGAATGGATGTGATTCATCAATACTTGTGCCAATGAGAAACCCAATAGAAACTTGCATTCCCAACAAATTAGTTTCCCCTATAGAAGAAACAAATGGTTGCAACAAACCTTCCACCTATGGAAGGGTTCACACAAGGTAATCCCCCACAAGAGGGTAATGTCATGAATGTTAATGTCTACATGTGTGACCAAGAAATTAATATTCATAAGAGATCATAATTACAATATTTTTGAGAGTGTTCCTACTGATAAGGATATATCTTCATCTCATTTTGGTGGCCCTCTTTAGATAGAGAATCCATCCACTGATACAATGCTTCACCCCCCAAGTGTTAGCGTCTTAACCTCCCTAACCCACTAAGTATATAGATTACTATGTATATATATGTATGGATTCCATGATTACTAAATAAAGCCTATGTAGTAATATGAGCACAATTATAACAAAGTTGTCGACTTAATCAGAATTATGACCTTGAAACGAAAACTCTCACAAAAAAACCCATATTTGTGCATTAAAAACACCAAAATGAACCTTAGAATCAAAAAGTTGTGCTATCAGTAGAACCTTTTTGGGGGAGGTGGATAAAATTGCAACTTGTTTGAAATCATGGCCCTGAAAAGATACCAAAACCTTAAAATTGACCCTTGAATTGAAAAGTGATGCTATTAGAAACACCAAGTTTATTTTTTGATTTAAAAGTATGAGTTGATTGGAACTGTGGCCTTAAAGACAGATACCATTGCCCAAAAAAACCTTGAACTTGACTCGTAATTCAAAAGTGGTGTTAGCTGAAAAATTAATTAATTAATTTTTTTTAATAAATTTACATTAAAAAAATCTCTCTACACCTTGGGTTCCTATCGAATGTAATTCTTTTTTTAGTGAAATAGAAATTACGATTTTTTCGAAAAAAAAAATTCATTAAGAAAAACAGATCGAAATAATAACAAATGAATAAATGAAAAATAATTCATTTTTTCGTTAAAAATAAAAAACCAAATTTTCATTAAAAATGAAAAAAAGATATATTTTTTTAAATAAAGAAAAAAAAAACTAAAAACACAATCTCTAAAAAACAATTACAAAATATACAAAATTTAAAACTAAACAATAAATTAAAAGCATAAAACAATATTTAATTTAAAAAACTCAAAAACAAATATATATATATATATATATATATATATATATATATTGTCAGCTAGTTGTTTGTATTACCTTTCAAAATCAAAATTGACATAAGAGATTCCAAAACCCGGTGTTGAGGCTGCCATGAAAGGAAACCAGCCCCACAACCAAAGATAGAAGTTTCATCATTTTTTTTGTAGCAACTACTATCTAACATAATGACATGATTAGTAGTATATAAAACTATGTTGGGCCTATACAGTCCATGTAGATTACTTCCTGGTGTAGTTGTAGGGGAAGGCATGCTTTGACGATTTTGGCTACTTTGGCCCCATGGTTTCCTTGAGAAACTCCTCTTTAGTGTGACATTGAGCAGGGTTTTTTGCGCTCTAGTCCAAAATCCAGTCGAGGCGCTTCTCCATCAACTCCTGACAAAATTTCATCTCAACATTTTTGTGACGTAGCTCCAAAATGGTTTCCCTCTGAGCATCAATGAAGACTAGGTGAGGTGGAGGTGAAGGGACAAAAATGGAGGTTTCATTTGGGTTGGGGAGATGGGAGGCGATGGCGAAAGACGTGGGAGGAGAAGAGGATGGCTTGGGATCGTCGGCTATGTGATGCGAAAAGGAAAAGAGGTGGTCCATGATGGAGTGGTGGGGACATATGCAACAGGGACCAGGATGGAAAAGGGTAGAGGGAGTTCGACCACTATGGCCAGAGTGTGAGCCTACTTGTAACAATATGGCTCACTCTATAGGGATAGGAAGACACCAAGGAGAGTCTTCAAGGAGGGTGTTGAGGGTGAAATGACAACTTGAGGCCAAGAGGAAGAGCCTGGTGTAGAGAGAGAGAGCTCACATGGAGGGAGGAACGACAAGAAGATGGAGATCTCATTGAGAAAGGAGATTAACAGAATGAGAAACCTTCATCAGGAAGGAAACATGTTTAGCCCAAATAATATTCTAGAGAACCATCGAGATTGCATGAGCATTGTACTTGGTGGAGGACAGTAGCAGGTGCAACTGCAGGTTGGAGTGATTTTGGCATAAATGATCACTATCGGAGTGCCACACGATGATATTAGGGGTGGTTGGTGTGAATGATCTCTCATGTAATGTGTCCATCGGTTGACACCCCAACTAGGGTTGGGCTACATTTCTATGCCAAAACTAAACATTCGGAGAATAAGGGGTGATCCGGAGACTGGGATGGTGAACATAGAATATCACCATTTTGAAGACTCACCCCTACACTGACAATTTTATCAGTAATTTGATTGGATTCCCGACAGATGTGAGAGGGGATGTGCTATGGGGAAAAATCTCCCTAATCTAGGTCTAGCGACTAGGTAGAGCCTTGACACATTAAAACATAGAAATTCTTCTATTCTACCCCAAATCCAACAAAAACCTAATGATATTTAAGAGAAGGGAGAGATTATAAAAATGTGTACCTTGAGTCCTTCTGTCTATTATAGATCCCTTCATGTTGTTGTTCATTCCAATATTGCATGCCTCCTCCCAAAGCTGGCCTGAACCAACTTTACAGAAAAAACTATAACAACAAATGTATAACTACCAAAGTCATCTAAAGGGTTAGGTATTCATGAAAAACATTCCTAAACATAAACATAAAGACATAAATATCTGGGACAAAGAAGTTTCTCTTTTATTAATAACAATATTGGAAGTTACAACCTGAATCTCGTCAATGTCGCTCTACAAACCTCTCCTAGGTTCCTCTACTTTGACTCCAAGTGCATTATTCCCGATATGATTTCCTCACCACCAACATGCGAATATAAGGGAAAATGATGAATGGTATAAGGAGGATGAATGGAAGGTAATGTTGAGTATGAAACTCAAAGAAGAATGCAAAAGTGCTTGGAATACAAAGGAGAAAAATTGGCAGAGTTCTCTTGCCTCTTCTTTCATATATCAAAATGACCCCCCAAGGACCCTTTTCATATGGATAAATATAGTTAATTTTTTTTCATAAGGTCTATAGGAGGTAAGATGGTTGTGCAACCTGAGATAGACCTTAAACGCTACCTGAAAGTGCAAAACGTTTTAATTTTTTGACTTTTTAGAGTTTACGTGGGCTGTGAAGCATGCAACCGGCGTATGTACACGTGCTTCATATGTAGTAGGGCACATACACCATGAAAAAAGGTTTTTGTTAAAGACTAACCTCAACAAAAGTGATTGGTGGATGTGTAAGTGAGTAGGCCAAAGTAAAAAATGCATGATAGTGGCATTTTGAGCTATAACAGATGCCCCCTAATGTGTGAGGTCACAAGATAAATTGATGGCCCAAATACATTACATCATATTTAACAAGGTAATTCAATGAGTTGAGTGAGCCTAGACGAGCATTCGCGAGCGTGTCATATACAAAATAATAATAATAATCACTGAGGCGGGCATACCATGCTTGAGACAAAATAAGAATGGCTTCCAATCAAGTACACTGCAGATCCATGTCATATATAGTAATCATGGCCACATGGATAATGTGTATGCCAATATATATTGTAGTTGTGAATAATACACATCGAATCTACATCTCAAAATCATAAAAAGATATACAAATACAATGTGATATGAATCTTCAAGAGGCATCAATGCCTATATATGGAGATGATAGATTCAGCAACTTGAGAAATATATTCAAGATCTTCATAACTTAGGTAGGAGTATAATAGGAGTGAAAAAATCACTATCCTAATGTCTTCGACAAGCCACTTTGAAAACACTAAAGGATCTCAATTATCGGGCATGAGACCTCATTGAATTTTGAATGTGAACTTGTCAAGACTCTCGAGATTTACGAATCATAAAGGTCAAGAGAATTATTGCAGAATGGTCGACTCATGTTGTAAGACTTTCCCTTGGACAAGAGAACAACATATGAAAAGACTCAGGGAGCATGTTATTGACATAATCTTGTGGCACAGGAGGCACTACAAACTCTCCATGTGTTTGGAAGAGTAACCAAACAGAGGAGGACATAACTCTATGTAATGAGAACAACTTCCTAAAGCCATACTAAATCCCAAGTGATTTTCAGAAAAAACTGAAGGATGTGCTTTGTCCAAGGTGACTATATTGCTACTAGTAAAAGAGAATGTTTTATCATCCCCTCCTTTTAGAATATTTGATTTTTTTGTCTTTTTCATATTTTTAATGAGCTTGAGGAATGAGTGTCATGGGAAAGCAAACTAGTTCCAAGAGCATGGAAAATACTAATGCTCAGTGCAAGGATACATATGTAGGATAAGGACACTCAAGAAAATTCCTCCATGGGTCAGGGTGTCAGAACGCAAAGGAAAAAGGTTTGCAAGGCATGTACCTAAGGAATACTCTAGAAGTTTAGAAACAACAAAATGGAGACGACATTAGGATAAAGATGCAAGAGTGAGACATGTGATGCGATTTGCGTATTGACACAATCAGCCTCCATCAATGTAATGTTTTACAAGCCCAAAGAAGGTAAGATCGACAATTTTTCACATTTAGAGAGTCTAAAAAAACCAGTAAAAGAAGACTCCAAAGTGATCTTTTTCATAAATTTAGTCTCCAAGGCCCAAAAAATAATAAAATCATACCAAGAAGAACTCTTCTGGTCATTAGGGACAGAGTATTCTTTTTTCGTAGATATTCCAGTCAGTTTGGAAAAGGGTTAAACTTATATTGAAAGGACGTCTCTTCAAAACCATTTTAACAAGTGTGATAGATAAAATATCACTCGACTATCTTTTCAATTTTAAGGAGTTTGAAAAGAGATTAAATATATATTGCCTCATCCTTTTTTGTAAATTTATTCCCCTGAGCTTGAAAAAGTATAAAACATAACTTAGTAGAACTCTCCAGGCAAGACATGTCTCTGGAGGCATACCTTTTTATTGGATGATCTATTTGTCAAAAAAATTGTTAAACTTATGCCAAATAGATGTTCTTTTTGGACCGGTTAACGAGTGTGAAAGAAACAAGGTCACTCGATGATGTTTTCTTGTTTAGGGAGTCTGAAAAGGGATTAAAGAATACTCCAAGGTTTTCATTTTTCTTAAATAATATCCAAGGCTTGAAAAAGTGATAAACGAAAACCAAGGAGAATGGCCCTTTTTCGTAAATTTAGTCACTCATGCCCAAAAAAGGATTAAACGTACACCTGAGAATAATATCCTAGCGAACCTTAGCTCCTAGGGTGTACCTTTTTCATAAAATTAGCATTCCAAACTGAAAAATTGGTAAACTGTCGCTGGATAGATGTGTTGTTGAATTTCACTTTGACGAGCATGAATGGAAACAAGATTGCTCGACAATCTTTTCAATCTTAGAGAGTCTGAAAAGATCTTAAAGAATACTCCAGGGGGGGCTCCTTTTCTTATGTAATCTAAATGAGGTTGAAAATGATAAATAATTTCTCGTTATATGTCACTTTCATAGTTTAAGTGAGCTTGAAAGATGACAAACCATGCTCTTGGGGAGTCCCATGTGTAAAGGCTAGAAAAAAGATGAAGAAGAAGGATGAGGCTTCAACACAAAATCATGGAGGGATAAACAAGACTCTCGTGCCTATGAAGTACTTTGGCATGGGAATCAAATGGAAAACAAGGCTCTAACTAGGATTCCCATGGAAGGAAGGCTCTACAAAATAAAGTATGACACACTTATCAACAAAGAAGGTTAGTGTCACAATTCATTGGGGTCTATCCTAAGGCCAAATCAACCAAGAAACATATACTGCAAAAAATGAAAGTAGGGAAAAATCTAACATATATTCTAGTTTTTGTTGGTTCTAGAGCCTAATTATGTTCCTGATTTAGAGGTCCTTGCTTTCATCCATGTTTATACCCCATGAAGACTTTACACCCTAAAAGTATGTACACTCTTCCATGCAGGGGAGTGCAGAGGGGGGGTACCCCCTCTGCGGGGTCCGGGGGTTCTATCCCCTCGAAGGAAAAATTTCCTTGTAATGTATATTGTAATTTCATTGTAAATCTGGACCATTCATTATAGGGTCGCATATCTAACGGTATAAATTATGTTAGGGTTTTTTTCCCTAGAAGGCAACCCTGTGTTATGAGGGAAATGTATTGCGGCTATGCATTATGGGAAGTATTGTATTCAGAGAGAGGAGACTGTGAGAGAAAGAAGAGGAAGTTACAGTGGGTTTTGGTGTAGGTTGTATCCCTTTATTTGTTGGATAATAATAAAGGAAGGACCTGGAAATTTCTCTGGTGGGCGTAGCCCACACTGGGTGAACGATGTAAATATGTGTCTCTATTGTATTGTGTATCTTCTGTGTTTTGTTTCTGCATTTGTTTTATTTTATTGCTCTGTGGTCCTGTGTAGTGCACCTTTTCTTCTACCAAGGCTTAATCGTTCTTAAAGGAAAACTATAACACCCCTTTGTACCAAACTCATAATCCACATGCATTTAAGCAAAGAAATACATTTAAAACTCAGAGTAACATATTATTTACTACTATAATTAACAATCAATAGCATTTAATATTAATTCATATAAACAACGGAATTCATGATAAAATAAACAGCACAGTCATGCAAAACATGATTAAAGCATAATCAGATACTTATCTTTTAATAGTGGTAGATTCCACCAACCAAGTGCAGGCCTTCCACAAACCTCCCAGCCTTAGACCGCACTGCTCATCAGCTCAGCAGTGGGTCACCCCCGAGCTGGGACTAAGCTCCACCCCAAAGCAAGGAATCCTAGGCTAGGTTGAGGTTACAGGGAAAACATAATGCAACCATAGGAAGGGATTCTCTCCTAGAAAACCCCTCACACTCACTTCCCACAGACCCTCATTCCCCACATGCATGTTCCACCCCAGGATTATACACCTTCTATGTCACCTGGACAGTCCTTCGGCTGTTAACCTCCCTTGCCTTGGGTTAGAACAATAGACTTCCGCCTAAGCCAGCTTAATTTCTTGGACATTGGGTACATACACTCTGTTTTTATACAAAAATAGACCATGAGTTCCCAAGGTGTAACTTTCCTTGGTCTGTGGTCTCTCACGTTGTTGTAGCTTTGCTGCAAGACTTTTGTACTGTAAATCAGTATTTGTAGCTTCCAAAATTCTATCTTTCATCTCAGTCTGGTACATGATAATGGCTGCAACATGAAATTCGTGCACTTTTCTGTTGAGTGCATCAACCACCTTATTTTCTTTCCCTTTGATATGCTTGATATCAAAGTCATATTCGCACAGAAAATCCAGCCATCTGATTTGCCTGGAATTTAAGGTCGGCTGATCAAATAAATACTTCAGACCATTATGGTCTGTTCTCAACTCGAATCTCTTGTCGATGAGGTAATGTCTCCATTTCCTCAAGGCATGGATGATTGCTGCCAACTCTAAGTCGTGAGTAGCATAATTCTTCTCATGCTCCTTCAACTTTAAGGATTCATAACAAACTACAAATCCCTCTTGGCTTAGAACCCCTCCTAGCCCCTCCTTATACACATCTGTGCACACTACTTAATCCTTATTTGGATTTGGAATCTTCAGGATTGGAGCACTAGTTAGCAGTTGCTTCAATCGCTGGAAGCTGTTCTCACATTCTTCAGTCCATGAGAACTTCTTCTCCTTCCTTTGCAAGGAAGTGATAGAATGAGCTATCTTTGAGAATCCGGCTATGAACCTCCTATAGTAGCCCGCCAGACCCATAAAAGCTCTAACTTCTGCCACATTCCTTGGCGTTGGCCATTCTTGAATGGCCTGTACCTTTTCAGGATCAACAATGATCCCTTCTTCAGATATAATGTGTCCCAAGTAATGAATCTTCCTTTGATAAAAAGAGCACTTGCTTAGTTTTGCGTACAACTAGTGTTCTCTCAACACCGACAACACCATTATTAGGTGTTTCTCATGTTCTTCCTCTGTCTTGGAATACACCAAGACATCATCCAGGAAGACTATGACAAACTTGTCCAAATAATCTCTGAACACTCCATTCATTAAGCACATGAAAACAACAGGCGCGTTGGACAGTCCAAACGGTACCAGCGTGAACTCATAATGACCGTACCTCATTCTAAAGGCAGTCTTGCTGATGTCCTCATCGTTTATTCTTACTTGGTGATATCCATATCGGAGATCTATTTGTGAAAATATTTTCACATCCTTCAGCTGATCAAAAAGATCATCAATCCTTGGCAGAGGATACTTGTTCTTGACAGTGACCTTATTCAACTGCAGAAAATCAATGCACAGCCTCAATGTCCCATCTTTCTTATTCATGAATAGGACCGGGGCTCCCCACGGTGACACACTGGGGTGAATGTAACCTTTCTTTAGTAGATCTTCGAGCTGCATTTGCAACTCTTTCAGCTCTGGTGTACTCATTCTATAAGGAGCCTTCGAAACTGGAGCTGCTCCAGGCATCAAATTTATAGAAAAATCGATATCCCTCTTCGGAGGTAGTCCAGGTACCTCCTGAAATATGTCCTTGAATTCATTGAGTACTCCGTGGACTCCGAAATATGTCCTTGAATTCATTGAGTACCGTATATTCCAGACATTTAGACTACATCTCTGGATGCTTCTTCCACCCGAGCTGCAAATACCTCGATGCTCTTCCAATAACATTTCTTTAGTCGCGATATCGTAGATTTCTCTCACAACCATGGCTTTGGGAATTCCTTTGACTGTTACCTGATTTCCTTCTTCGTCCTGACATGTAAATCTCTTGTTACGCCAATCCATATGGTGCCGGGTCCAACCATTCCATCCAATTACATGCCATCAGATAGATTTGAAGGAAGAATGTTCAATTCAGCCTTAGTGCTCATTCCTTTCGATGTCCACTCCAACAGGACTTAACCACCAAAGGACTTTCCTCTTGGTCCCTATGGCCAACTTCTCTAACCAAGACTTCTCATGTTTAATTCTCATTAGATGCATACTTTCCACCATTCTAGGATCTACGCAGCCCTGGAAATTAAGCAAGCAGAATTTCAATCAATCAAAATAACAAGTGGCTTGGGTTGTTGATCGTATCTTCCACTTCAATCATGCACGATTGAAATTCTTTTCTGTTTGTTGTCCGTAATACGTAGATCCTTTGTCATTCTCGCTAACCATATCCTCCATTTGCTTCAGCTTGTCAACAATGTACGCTCTGCTTTGTATTTTCCATGGGGGGCGCCTCTGCACTCAGATCTCTTACGTTCCAACACCATAGGTGAGGCCTTGGGAATCGTCACCTATCCAACTTTGATGGGTCTCTAAAATATGACCGTCTCCGTGGCCATTCTGGAAAAGGGAGGCTTGTTTCACTTTTTCCTCTGCTCTTTCCTGAACTTCCTTTGATCATCCCAAGCCTTCCGAAAAGGTAGGCTTTTCTCTCTTTGTTGTTCGTATAATCATTTCTCCTTATTGTTTTTTTCCATAGTCTTAGGATCATCATATTGAATCTTGTCACCAATGGAAGGTATGATCACTGTGACAATTCCAATATTGATGCCCTATCTTTGGATGAATGGAACATACTTCCGTAGATCTAGGAAACTTCGTTCATACTCATCGTAATAGTCATGTCGTTTCAGTTTGAGTTCAAAGAACTCTTCATCTTTTCAGCTATATTATCTTAGTCCCGGTATTTCTTCTAGTCACCTCTTAAATCGCGACTCCTTTCTCCGATGTGTCGCGACCAGAAAACTGACCCACCACATGGATGCTTTTCGCTATACATTGCAATTCTTCCTTCGCATGAGCAGAATAATTCTGCAGCTGAAAGTATTTCTTCATGCCAAGCAAACCGTATCGACATCTTCCTCCTTCTTATGTTCTCCATCAATATTGGAGGCTTAATCTTGTTCATCTCCCTTTCACCCTCCTTCCAGATTTTTTGCTCGGTAGAGATGGGATTAACTCTCCAGGTCTCTCGGCTCTGAATGTCTTTGGGAGTGACTAATATTTCGGCTACCACTCCTCAACCTAATTATTCTCCCATGGGTTCTGCTGGCCTCCATCGCACTCTGAGCCTCCTTCCCTTTCAGCTCTTTTATTCTTTCCAAGCTCTTCAAAATTTTAAGTTTAATTCAATTCCGTCGACCCCTGATTTTCATGAGATTTCGGTTATCATCTCGGCGAGCCTGGGCCTCTTTGCAATCCTTCAATGATTTTCATTATGTTTCCTTCCTTATCCTTTCTCTTTTCCATTCATTGAGTTCAATCTCAATCCTAGGTTAACATCCTTTCCTTCCCGCTCGCCTTCCATTTCAGGGGTAATCTGAACTCTTCCCCACTCCATACTGCGATTGGTTAACTGAGTCATGGCCTTCATTGAATCAGCATTACGTAATCAGGTAATTAAATTCAAAGTTTTTCAAGCCATTAATCCTTCCAGAACAATCCATAACATTTATAAGCCAATACTAACAAGAACAAAAGACATTTCGATTCAAATGAGTTTTCTGAGCTCTTGTCTTGGCCTCGAAACTTTGTGTTTTTCAAACATTTGTTCTGACTGTGTGGATTTTGACTTTGGGTTTCGGTTTTGATCCACGAGGTCGACGCTTTTCCTTCCAACCCCGGACACCAAATTTTGATTTAATTTATTCTCCGGGCCCACAGTACAATTGTCGCTCTTAACCACGGTGGCACATGGCACGCTCATGAGGGTCCACGTCACTTTAAACGACGTCATCTGCCCCAAATCTCACTTTTCTTTTCGATCCACTAGCATGTGGTACATCTCCATGTGTCCACGCCCATTCCTAATAAAATCCAACGGTCATATCTTTCTTAGATCTATGGCACATATATTTTTGGCGTTTCAGGGTTTTCGGGCATCCACACATCTTGAACTTCCATTTGCTGAAATCATGAATTCACTATCTACTAACCTACCTGATAGAATGGTAAATTTCTTCTTCCCACGATCTACGGTGTAGATTGTTTTGAGATTTAGGGGTTTCGAGTTTCGTAGGTGTTCACCTCTCCTCACTTCCCATATCCCAAAACATCGATTTCTTCCTGGGAAATTAACGGTCCCAATTTCTCTTAGATCAATGGTTACGATCCAATCATGAACTCACGTTTCGTGAATTCTCATGAACCCACCCTTTGACCATTATTTTCAATTACCAGTCGCTGAGTGATGATCACTCTCACGCTCTTCATGGATGGTCCTCGACTAATTCGTAGATTTCACTGTATCAATTTATTTCCACACTCCTGGGCAATTCCAAAGGGCTTTAAACTCCATGCACACTTTCCATATCTAACGGTCACGAGGGTTCACCTTCCCTCCAACATATCCTCGGAATCCACACTTCCTGCAGGAGTCCTCTCTATGGACTTATACCACCACTGCTACTTACTTCATAACGTCGCTATACTTCCTGAGTTTTAAAAACTTGTCAAGTAACTCATTGACACTTTGGAGCAAAACTGTGGTCCGATTGGCCTCTGCACTAAATTTCCTCAGATATCGTGGTTCAGAAGACCGCCTGACCGCCTTATCTAGGCTTAGTGTCGAAAACTTGCTCTGATACCAAACTGTAGTGGACCTTTTCTTCTACCAAGGCTTAATCGCTCTTAAAGGAAACTTTAACACCCTCTTTGTACATAACTCATACAGCATTATATAATCCACATGAATACAAAGAAATACATTTAAAACTCAGAGTAACATATTATTTATTGCTATAACTATCAATCCATAGCGTTTCATAATAATCCATATACACAACGGAAAACATGAAACATAAACAACACAATCATGTAAACATGATTAAATCATACCTGATACTTATCTTTTAACAAGTGGTAGATTCAACCAAGTGCGTGCCTTCCACGAACCTCCTCCCAAAATTTTAGAGAACTGCATCGCTCATCAACTCAGCAGTGGGTAACCCTTGAGATGGGACTAAGATCCACCCTGAAGCAAGGGAATCCTAGGCTAGTTTGAGACTACGAAAAGTGAACACAACCACAGGAAGGGATTCATTCCCAGAAAACCCCTCACACTCACTGCCTACTGCATTCTCATTCCCCATACATGCCTATTCCACCTCAGAGTACACACTCTTCACACACACTGACAAATTCTTCTGCTCATTAACCTCCTTTCCTTAAGTTATAGTAACAAACCAGACCGAAGTCCTGCCTGTGTGGCAGCCATGTGGTTCCTTCTGTGGAGTCCTCTCTTCCTCAACACACTTCACTGGTGATCAGCCATAGGCCAACAAGCCACACATACCCAAGCATTTCATGGCCTCAACAATCCCATGGGAAAAACAGACACAGACTCAAGCACCACAATTAGTCAAAGAATCACTGCACGGTCCTTCACCACACGGCCGATAGGAATCACCTATAGGCTCGTCTCTAGCTGGATGCACATGGATTCTCCGACAAACACCGGTTTTTCTGGCCTCAGAAGGTACAAGGCTTGCTGCAGGTTGATTCATCTTATCACCATAGTTTCATAATGCACTCAAAGTCACGAAAGTGGAAAATGGGAGAGGATCCCTCTCACTGCTCATCTTGGCCATTTTATTTGCATGGGTCAATGACACTTGTCACCATTGAAACTGCATGCGTTCCTCGGAATGCATTACCTTCCCTATGGTTAGCAACTTAGGATACAAAACATAAATGGCACATATTCTTTTGGAATAATAATAAAATATTATTCCTGTGCTTAGTTTCCTAGGCCAAACACTTTAGCCCCTCCTTTTTCCACCTCCAAACCCTAATTCTGCCCACCATACGCTTAGTCCCTCTTCACTCATTCATCATGGTCGGCTCCACACATGGCGGTCTTTATATTTTATTAATTGTTTGGCTATGATTACATATACAACAGTTGTGCCTTGCCTTCAACACTTAGGCCTCCCACCATCAAACACATAAGCCTCCAGTTTATAAGAACTTGGCTCACCAAACTATAAACATACTACAATCTTTCAACATGGTTTACCACAGGCTCTCAAATTTTGGGGACACTACATCCTCTTTTTTCTAACAATTGATATAAAAGCGAAAGGTAAATTGTAGGAAAAGAAGGTTCCTGTCTGAGGGAGAAATGTCTGAAGATGGAAAGTTTTGGGTCGATAAATTTAATGGCCAGAACTACTAGTTATGGAAGAGGCATATGGAAGATTATTTATATAAGAAGGACCTATTCCTACCATTGGGAGGAGTAGCAAAGAAGCCTACCCACCATGAAGGGAGAATAATGGGAGATTCTTGAATGAAAGGCTCTAGGAACAATATGGGTGAGCCTAACATCATCAGTGGCTTTCAATATTTCGAAGAAAGACAATGAAGGATTCAAGTGACGCATTGGTTAAACTATATGAAAAACCCTCTCTGTCTAATAAGGTATTTCTAATGAAGATATTATTTAATATGAATATGTCAGATGGTGGGTTTGTTGCAGATGATTTAAATGAATTTGATATGGTTGCTAATCAACTAAGTTTTATAAAGTGGACTTTGATGATGAGGTTGGGGGTCTTCTAATCTTGTTCTCACAGTTTAAAGATGGAATGGCTTGGTCATGGCTGTAAGTAACTATGTATCCGGGTTCAAATACATTAAAATTTGATGATGTTGTTGGTGTTATCCTAAGCTTATAGAAAATGCTAATTTTAGAAAATCAGCTGTGTGATACATCAGGTAATGTGTTGAATATGGAAAACAGGGAAGACAAAAGGATAGAGAAAGGGATCAGGAAACCATGGGAATTCTAGGAAGGGAGATCCAAACTGCACTTGAAAGATGTAGAGTAGCTAGAATTGTGGGAAGAAAGGACATCCGAAGAAAGATTGCAGAGTCTAAAGAAACAAAGAGATGGACAACAGAGAGAAATCATGAAGCAAATGTAACGTGATGTGTTACAAGATGCTTTGATTTTTTCTCAGAGATGGCCATTTCGAAGTCTAGTAGTAGATCTGGGGATTCATTTCATGCCACACCCTTATGAAACATTTTCATATTATAACTGGGTGTGATTTTGGACAGTTCATTTGGGTGATGATGCACCATGCAAAATTGTTGAATGGAAAGTAAAAATAAAGCAACGCAATGGAACACAATGGTTGTTGAAATATGTAAGACATGTTCCATATATTTATGAAAATCTAATTTCAACAAGGATGTTTGAAAGTGAAGGTTGTGTATCCATATTTACAGATAAGACATGGAAGGTCATCAAAGGACTATTGGTGATAGCAAAAGCGAGAGAAGGTAGGTACATTGCATTTATATACTGGTAATACTGAATTTCTTCTATATATTTAGCTTCTAAACGAGTGGATAAAACACTATGGCATCATAGGATGGGACACATGAGTGAGAAGTTGTTATGCATATACTTCAGAAAAGAAATTTGCTTCCCGTGATATTAAACAATTGATTTGGATCTCCGTTGTGAGCATTATGTTTATGGAAACAAAGAGAGTCAGATTTCAGAGTCTAAAAAGAAAAAGAAGAATGAAAGGTTAGAGCCAGTAATGTGATGTATGGGGACCAAAATTTCTCGTGTATCATCTCTGGTGGATCTCATTATTATGTTACTTTATTGATGATGCAACTAGAAAAACTTGGGTTTATTTTATTCGACAAAAATATGACAAGTTTTTTGATACTTTTAAGAAATGGAAAGCTTTAGTTGAGAAATGAGAAAGGAAAAATTTTGAAGTGTCTTAGATCAAATAACAATGGAGGTGAATACACAAAGGGGAGTTTGATGATTATTGTTTTACAACCATGGATTCGTGAGAGAGAGATAGCTCCAAGAACATTCACAAGAAAATGGTGGTGTGTCAAAAAAGGATGAAACAGACAATCATGGAGTTTGCAAGGAGTATGACATGCCAGCTTTTCCTTACATTTTTTGGATAGATAGATATTGTTGTTTACTTAATAAACAGAGGACCTTCAAGCTCTTAAGATGGTATAATTCCAAAGGAGGAATGACAAGAAAAGGTAAACTATTATTTTTGAAAACTTTGCTGTAGAAGCATTTGTCCATATTGATAAAAAAATAAAACAGTTGGAGTCTAAATCCAAGAAGTGTAAATTTATTGGATTTCGTTAATGATTTTTTTTATCGCTTATAGGATTATGAAATAACAAAATCATTAGGTAGAGATGTCATATTCAATGAGAAGGTCATGTACAAAGATCAATTGGGGGAAAGAAACAGAAGAAGAAAACAAGAATACAATGCTAAGGCTTTTGATGAGATCAAAAAGAAATTCCAAAGGAACTTGAAAATCAAATGTACAACAACAGAGAAGGTGCAAACACCTACAAGTGTTGTTATAATATCTACCTTGTTAAGTAGACCCCATGAATGATACTCTTCATTGTATTATTTATTGTTGACTAATTCTCAAAACCGTAATGTTATGAAGAGGCAATGCAGTGTAGACACTAAAAGAAGTGGGAGCAAGGAATGAAAGAGGAAATGGATTCCTTGGAAAATAACCATATTTAGAACTTGGTTCAAGGTCTCATGAAAAAGAGCATTGCATACTAAATGGGCTTTCATGTTGAAGGAAGAAGATGGAGGAGAAAAAGCAAGACAAGGCTAGACTTGTTAAAAGGGGTTTGCACAAAGAAAGGATAGATTTTGATGAAATATTTTCCTTATTAAATTAGACTTCAATTAGGACTATTTTAAGTCTTCCTGCAGAATATTTGCATCTTGAACAAGACTTAAAAACATATCCATGGGGATTTGGAGAAGAGATTTATATGTAGCAGCCATAGGGTATGAGGTCAAAGGAAGGAGAATTTACAGTGTTGAAGAAGATTGCATGGCCTAAAACAAGTTCCAAGGCATTGGTATTTGAAGTTTCATAGGTTTATGAAAGAACAGGTTATAGAGATGTCATTCTAATCAATGTGTTTATTTTAAGTCTAGAAAATGGAGGCTATATTATCTCATATTGTGTGTGTGTATGTAGATGACATGTTTGTTGCGTGGTCTAATATGTAGGATATAAAATATGTTCAATAATGGAAATTAGCCAATTCATTTTGGATGAAGGATTTGGGTGCCGCAGCTAAAAATCCTTGGCATGAGAATAACAAGAGACAAAAAAAATCTAAATTAACATTGTCTCAGGCAGAGAGTACATCGAGAAGGTGTTGGAGGTTTAGAATGCGTAATGAAAAACCAAATAGTACACCTTTGACCATCCATTTCAAATTAACTAAGAAATGTGTCCCAATATAGAATGCATGTCCAGGGTCCATTATTTATCAATGCCAGAGTTGGTAGCTTGATGTATGCAATGGTTTGCACAAGACCAAATATTGCACATGCAGTGGGAGTTGTGAGAAGGTATATGAACAATCCAGGTAAAGAACATTGGGAGGTAGTAAAGTGGATTCTTAGGTATTTGAGAGGTACTTCTACTCATGCATTATGTTTTGGAGGTTCAGACACTTTTCTACAGGGATAAGTTGATTCAGATATGGCAGGTGATAAATACAGCAGGAGGAGCACCACAGGGTATGTTTTTACTATAGGTGGAACAACAGTAAGTTGAATTTAGAAACTGCAAAAGGTTGTTGCACTTTCAACAATAGAGGCAGAGTATCTTGCTGCCACAGAGGCTAGTAAAGAGATGATTTGGTTACAAAGGTTTATGGAGGAATTGGGAAAGAAGCAGGAGAATAGAAGGTTGTAGTGTGACAGTGAGAGTCCAATTCATCTTGCAAAGAACTTAGCCTTCCATTCAAAGAATAAGAATATACAGTTGAGGTACCACTTCATATGATCCTCCTTGGAAGATGGACATTTGAAGTTGGAAAAGATACACACTAGCCAAAATCCTGCAGACATGTTAACAAAGGGAGTAACTAGAGAGAAACTGAGTTCCTGCTCAGTTTCAGTTCGTCTTCAAGAATGAATATGAATATGAGAAATTTTCTAGGTCCAAGAAGGTTTAGAGTCTAGCATATACAACAGCGGTGGAGCTGTTGAGATCAGTCTCCAAGTGGGATATTGTTGGTTGTGGAGCCTGATTATGTTTTTGATTCAGAGGTCCTTTATTTCAACCATGTTTATACCCCATGAAGAATTTACACCCCAGAAGTGTGTACACTCTTCCACGTGGGGGAGTGTAGAGGGGGGGTACCCCCTCTACAGGTTCTGGGGGGCCATTCCCTCAGGCTAGGGGGTTTGAGGGCGAAGCCCTCGAAGGAAAAATTGACTTGTAATGTATATTGTAATTTTATTGTAAATCTGGACCGTTCATTATAAGGTCGCAGATCTAACAGTAGAAATTATGTTAGGGTTGTTTTCCCTAGAAGGCAACCCTCTGTTATGAGGGAAATGTATTGCAGCTATGCATTATGGCGAGTATTGTATTCTGAGAGAGGAGACTGTGAGAGAAAGAAGAGGAAGTTACAGCGAGTTTTGTTGTAGATTGTATCCCTTCATTTTCTATATAATAATAAAGGAAGGACCTGGCAATTTCTCTGGTGGACATAGCCCACACTGGGTGAACCACGTAAATCTGTGTCTCTATTGTATTGTGTATCTTCTATGTTTTTTTTCTGCATTTGTTTTATTTTATTTCTCCACGGTCATGTTTTTTCTAACATTTTTGAGGTCAAAACTTGTAAGAATGGATTGATACGATGAACAAATTTCAAATAACAAATGTATCCAAGATCCTGCATTTAAGGCCTATAACACTCATCTAGAAGTTAATAAATCCAATATAGATATAAAATTTGGAAAATAAGAGGTGTTATTGAATATAAAACTTGAAAATAACAAATATGGATTGTACAATATGGTACAAGGCACTACACATCCTTACGACTCATGCATAGTATTGGTTCAAGTAGAGCCCGTTGCTAGGCTCTGACCAAGAGTCTCAACGATAGTCAACCTGAAAATTATCCCAAAAGGGAGGAAAACACAAACCATGGTGTAAATATTCCCACGGTATATAATATGTAATCATGGCTTCAAGGATAGCCTCACCCAAAGGAAATTCAATATCAAAGAAATCACATGAATGAGGAGGGTAGATAGTCCTGAAGGGAGAAGAAAACAGACCATATTACATATAACAATGGAGGTTTTGGACAGGAACGACAGAGTCTATTAGCAAAGAATCAAAAGCACAAGGGCTTGAGGATCTACAAACAACAAAATCAGACTCGAAAGGAAACTCAATATCACTTGGACGAAGAGGGGGAAGCAAGGGCTCCCATGCCCCCATTTGATAAACCAATGAATCAATTCTTGATACCAAGTATTGAGAAGGAAAACGTGAGTGAACAAGTTCCTTTTTAGGAGAAACTGAACACTGAGAATAAGATGCCACATAATTTACCTATGGCGGGGTAGAGTCTACACAAATACTAGGAACATATAAAGGGTAATCTTGAGCTAATGCCTAATTAGGATGGTGATTATGAGATGACAATTGGTATATAGTGACAATGCTTCCATTTTGAGGGAAATGCATCACCTGGAAGAGCGTAGACACCACAACGTTCATAGAATATGCATAATCACGCCCAAGAAGAATATTGAACTCTAATGAGCCTTGCCCCATTATAACATATACAAGGACATTCTTGCGACTTAATGAGATAGGAAAATGAAGAAGAATCCCCAAATATCCACTAGGACATCTTTCAAAATACGATAGCTCATGCCAAGTAAACACAATCTTGATAGAGCCCAAATATTTCCAAGCCGAGGAGGATAAAATACTTGTGGAGGCTTCTTCATCCATAATACATCTGTAAAAAAAAATTGAATCAACTTCAACCCTTATTTTAAAAGGTGAAGAAGAAGGAAGGTGAGTCTCAACAAGGTCATGCCAATCAAAGGAAACCATCATAGGACTTGGAGGGGGTGTGCTTGAAGTGAGCAGAATTCCCCCTTGTTATGAAAGTACTAAACTATAAATGCTAAAAACATAGTGAGTAGACACATCACTCCCCATTAGAATAGTGGGATAAGACGAATATTGCATCCGATTGACCACTTTAGTAGACTCGACACTCTCCAAGATAAGAGTGGGATCGAATGAAGATTACATCGGTGTGACCACTTTGGTAGACATAACACTCTCCAAGATAATAGTGGGATCATTTGAAGATTGCATTGGCATGGGCACTTTATCAACCACTGGTTGAGTAGGATGCAAGACAACATGGTCTAAAGGTTCATCCACCCCCAAAAGAGGAGTGGGATCAGCCGAAGATTGCATCAACATGACCACTTAATCAACCAAAAGATGAATACATTAAGGGGAAATGGAAGAAGACTCATAATCAAAATATTTTATAGACATGGACCACAATATTTGTTCCTATGGAATGCCAGGGAATATATGAGTAAGTTGATATCCCTTACAAATTTTACAAGGGAACTTAGTTTTACATCCTATTCTTCTAGGTTTCTCAAGAGAATCAATGCCCCTAGCATGACTACAGGTGGTTGTTTGCTTTTCTTCAACATGACTCGTAGAGGTTGTTGAAAACTATCCAACATGACTAGCAAAGGTTGGTTGTTGAACTCTAGTATGAATCACATGGACTAGGTTCATGCCCCCAACATGACTTTCAGTGGTCGGTTGCACATATCCAACATGATTTGTAGATATTGGTGATTGGTTGATAACATGACTCGTAGAGGATACATACCTATCGCTACTATGACTAGAAGTGATTGGAATTTTACCCCCAACATGACTTGCCTAGGCTAGGTGCTTGCCCCCATCATGACTTGTAGAGGCTGAGTGTTGGTCTTCAACATGACTTGCAGAGGTTGATGACCTATCTCCAACATGAATAACAGAGGTTGGTGATTTCTTATTCCTATTCTTCCTCTTTCTATTTCGTACAACGTGGCCATCAAAGAGACACCCAAACAAGTAGTCCCAGATTCAACCCAGGAATGTACACCATGACCATCAAAGGGAAACCAACATTTCCAAAGAAAGGAAAAACAAAAGACTCCCCTTGCGAAGGAGTTCCTTGGTTGGTATATTCAATAACTTTGGCCATGAAGATCTTATTCATAGTTTCTTCCCTTGCAGGATCGTTCAAGTATTAAAACATCTGACACACTAACTATGGTAAATCAATGGTATAAAAACATATGCCTGTAAGATGGTGGCTCCACGTTTCTAAGAAAAATACCCAAAAGTCCTCAGGACCGGCGGAGTGGGTGGTCTACCACCTTAGGTCAAAGACCCAATGAAATTATTGACTAAATCACTATGGAAAACTAGGGAGCACATAACACACTGCTAAAAATTCCCTAAATATAAATCAAGAAAAAGATAGGAAGAATAGTTACGCCATCCAACACTAGATAAACTTATGGGTGCAAGTGTAACTCGAACACGTAAACACCCTCTGGGTATACTCTACGAAGTATGGTTCAACATCTATCCTAGGTATTGTGGTATGCCCCCACAGTCACTTGTGTGAGTCCCTACAAAAAGAAAACTAGGTTGACAACTCATAGTTAGTCACCAAGCGGGTATAGTCGACAGTCGGGTTGATCATATGAGAATGATAGCTATGTCTGAAGCCTTTCAACTGTACCAATGGAAAATGGTCTAGAAGAAGACTAAGGATCCTGAACGGATTCGAGGTTCACAAATATTTGTATTCAAATGTGGTTAGAAAAATCCCAAGAATGACCCTCAAATAGGATCTCCACTACGTTTGGTTCAGATTTGGAGGGGCTATCTCCTCTTCCTTTCCTCACACAACCTGATGTTTATCCCCTATGTTATAGGGGGGTCTCGGCATAATTTTACGACACTAGAATTTAACACTCCCTATGTCAGAATCTTAAGTTTATTTAAGTGGCCTTCAAGAGTTTCCTTTCCACACCTAATCCAAGGCCCTAAAGCCTATTCTAATTGGTGTACCCTATAAATGAAAAATTCTAATTGATTTTAACATTAAGTGTTAATTTTAGTGTCTTGATTACTCAGGGGTACGATAGTGAAACTGATGTTGTTTGAGACTCTTGCAAAAATGAAACTTATAAGAAGAATGAAAAGGAAAACTTTTCACTAATACTTCAGATGAAAAAGAGTTTCAAGAAAGAAAATGCATGAACAATCCTTCAAACATAAAGATGCAATCTTTTCTCCTATATGAAAAATGCACAATGAAAATTTCGAGTGAAACAAAAGAGAAAATGAAAGGATTTTATTCCTTATTTTTATTTTGAAATGCTTTCAAGATGAGAAGAAAACAAAACCATATGCTAATTCGTTTTTATTTTTCAAATAACAATGCAAAACAATGCAAATAAAGAAAGATACCTAACCAGCATAAAATCTAGGTTTTTTATTTTCTTTCAATAAAAAAAAACTAACAAAAGATGCTAAAAGAAACTGCAGAAAACACAATTCATGGATTCTTAAAATTCAAGCTAAAAATACACCAAAAATGCTTGGAAACACAGAAAGACAAAGAAATATATACACGAGGATTTCTTTGCAATTTCATAAACAACATGAGCCTTGAACCTAGAGAAAGAACAATCAATAGAGGCATATGGAACTCAGGAAGACCCGAGGAACCAAAGGTTTCCTAAAAGAAAAGGAATTTTTTTTAAAAACCCCCTCAAGAGGAAAGGCATGCGTGTTTTCCACAATAAGATTTTGAATGTATGTAGGATTTGTATATGATATAAAACACATTTACGCATTCTAGGTATATAATAGGGAACGTACGTGACTAGAAATTCTAAAAAAAGAAAATATTTAGACAGACCACCCAAAACAGGGAAGTAGGTAATCACCTGAAAGGTGACCAGAGACCCAAACAGACTCAGAACACTAAAAAAAATAAAAATTCAATCCAAACAAAATTATCCTAACAAGACCCTAGAGATATTCCCCAATGGAGTTGCCAACTCTTTTATGGGGAAAAATACCCCTAATCTAGATCTAGCGACTTGGCAGATCCTTGATACCTTAAAAGATATAAATGCTTATATTCTACACCAACCCCAACAAAAAAATAATGATAGTTAAGAGAAGGGATATAACATCGAAATGTGTACCTTGAGTCCTTCCATCTGTTGTATACCCCTTCATGTTGTTGTCTATCCCAAGATTGCGGGCCTCCTCCCAAAGCTGGCCTGAAACAAATTTACAGAACAAACTATAACAAAAATTGCATAACTACCAAAGTAATCTAAAGGGTTAGGTATTCATGAAAAACATTCATAAACATAAACATAAAGACATAAATATCTCAGACAAAGAAGTTTCTCTTTTATTAATAACGATATTGGAAGTTACAACCTGAATCTCATCGATGTCTCTCTACGAACCTCGTCTGGGTTCCTCTACTTTGACTCCTAGTGCATTATTCTCGATATGATATCCTCACCACCAGCATGCCAATATAAGGGAAAAAGATGAATGGTATAAGGAGCATGGATGGAAGGGAATGCTGAAGATGAAACTCATAGCAGAATGTAAAAAGGCTTGGAATACAAGGGAGAAAATTTGGCAGAGTTCTCTTGCCTCTTCTTTCATATGTCAAAATGACCCCCCTAGGGACCCTTTTGTGTGGAGAAAAGATAGTTAATTGGTTTTAATAAGGGCTACATGAGGTAATATGGTTTTGAATTTTGACATATCCCGTAAACTTCACCCAAAAGCACAATGTTTTTCAATTTTTTGAACTTTTTAGAGTACACACGGGCTATCAGGTATGCAACTAGCACATGTACGCATGTTGCATATGTAGCAGGGCATGTACACCATGAAAAAAGGTTTTTTTTTAAGAGGAACCTTAGAAAAAGTGATTGGTGGATGTTTAATTGAGTAGGCCAAAGTAAAAAACACATGTTAGTGGCATTTTGAGCTATAACAAGATGAGGGTGGATTTGGGGAGGATTAAGGATTGAAGTAGATCCCATAAGGTTAGATAAATTGACTTGGATGGATTTTGGAGTGTTGAAAAACAAGACCTGATATTTTCCTGGATTGATGGAGATGCTCGATGCTTCAAAGAAGTCATCCATAGTTTTCTGGATTGTGTAATCTTCTTTCATAGTGATTGATCCCATTGTCATGGTGTCATCTACAAATTGGTTGTGAGATATGGGAAGATACATACCAGAAAAATTTAGACCTTGGAAAGTTCCATTGGCTATGTGAGCGTAAATGTATCGGTTGAGTCCTTCTACCAAGATGACTTTATTGTACCCCAATTTTTTCTAAATTAAAAAAAAAATTGACGGGAAAAATTATTACATGCTTTCTGTGATTTTTCAAAGATAGTCAGTTTTCCAAATCTAGTGCCTAGTAGAGATGAATGGGAAGGTTTCCTTCCCATATTTAGAGGAGAATATTAGGAAGTACCAGTTGAACACTTACTAGATTTCCATGATTTTATTCACCGACTTCATATCGTGCATGGGGATGTTTAGATCAATATTTTCATGTACTCATTAGAAGGAATAGATCGTGACTGGTGTCGATCTCTTCCAGTTGTCAGTATCAACTCTTTGACATGTTTTCATGTTTCTTTTATTTTATTTTGTAACGAGTATCTTTTTGTTGAACATCTTTATGAAAAATGTTGTGATGAGTTTTTTTTACTTTGTAAAGACTTTGCTTGTCACAAAAAGCATACTTGTGATGAAGAATTTTCCATTGAAGAAACTACTTTTCATGATTATCAAGAATTTCTGAATGATCTTCTTTATGATATGCCTTCACAAGAAAATGGACTAGAAGAAGATAGACATGTCTCTGATACACTACTTTTTGACAACTCTCATTTTCAGCTTGATTAGTACAAATGTAAAAATGAGATAGTCCCAACTATAGATCTTGAGATCCCATTTCATATTCACCCATATTCATTGGAAATTGGTGAAAAGAGTGGAAATATATTTCATTAGTTTTCAAGCCAGCCCATGATTGAATTATCCAAGGAGGAACTCATTGATGATCCACCACAATTTTTTTACAGATTTCAATATCATGTTGCTATCTATATGGATATGTTTTGCAGCAATAGATTTCCATTTGTTGTCATCATAAGAACAAAGTTCCTGGGTTGTAAGCATGATTTTTCAAGGAAGTATGTGTGGATTTCATTATCTCTCTATTGTTACTTAGTGCTCAGTTACCAATATGAGGATGAAGATCATCCAGTCACAAAGTTATTTGTATGGTTACTGAGGAAATTTGTATATATTTGAAGGTTCAATTTTTCAGCAGTTAGGAGTAGGAATGTATATAAATAAGTTTTCCATGCAAGAATTTGGTTTTCAATGTGAATGCAACCTTCAGTTTATTTGGTTTGCAGTGGTTTTTGTTTTTAGTGTGTGAATGTTCTCAGTTTTCAATAAGGAGAGGGGGTGCTCTTAGGCATACAGGTTGGTTTCACAGATGACTCCATAGCCCAATGGATAAGGCACTAGAACTGCATGTTCTTGGCATCTCACAGGGAGCATGCCATCCCCTGTGGAGCCATATGTCACCTCCATGATTGTATGAAATATCTCTAGCTATCACCTTTTATCCGTTCATCTGTCAAGCGAGTTTTAATTTGATCATTTCCAACACACTAGGAGAGTTCGCAACGTACTCAAGTGCTCCATTCATTCATTTCCACCATTAACGTTTTGTCATGCTAAGGGATTTCATTGTCTTCAGAGCCTATTTTTAAAACAAAATCAGGGATCGGGTATTTGTACATCCTAACAGTCTCCTCAAAGCATGAAAATATTGTTTTAATAAGGTGCTACAGACTGGTAAACAAGCGCTATGAACTTCACTGTGAACTCATTTCCTGTAGCATAGTATTCTAAAGATTTGATCATAAATTTTGAACGACAATGTGGGTTTTTATGAAATATTTTGTCGAGGAGCATGATATTGGAATTGACCTGTTGACCAAAATTTAGCCAAACCCAGTTTGACATTTGAGAGATAAAATCAAAACACCAATGTGCTGTGAACTCATGTTGGAGACTGGATGAAGAGGACAATTGGAGGTTGGATAGTTTGAAAACACTTCTGGTCAAAGGCAAAGATGTCAGAATCAAGCCTAGATCCCCCTGGTACTCCATGAGAGTGTTGATCATGTTTGAGGGTTGAGAAAGGGGTTTTGGTTGGTTTTCATATTGGTGTTGTGAATTGTGTTGCAAACGCTCTGTTCTAGGACTATTGAAACTGTCATATTTTTCATCCTTTGAAATTTAGCCTTAAATGAGTCAATTCTTACCCCTATCCAATTTACAATGTGTGGATGATCATTTCTTTAAGTAGGCTTAAAGTTGAAAATGTTGTTAATAATGTTAACCTATTTTTATGTTGATTCAAGACCTATCTAAAGATATATTTACTTTCATATCCCTTTTATTATAACCCTCAATTGTCTTTCCTTACTGTTCATGTTGAAAGAGTGTCCTGTCTTATACCTCAATGTGTATAGAGTAAGGTGCATGAATCTTTTTACAAGGTCAGAGACTTGGATTATAGGAAGGAAGTGTTGAGGTTGAGAGCATGAAAAAGAAATTTTTTGCCTTCAAGAAGAAGTTGAATGACACACTATATATGTATCATGAAAATATTGACATAGCTAACTTCTTAGATATAAGTTTCTTACCTATTCACAAGTAGCTCAAAAACCTTTAAAGACTAAACAGAGCTCATGAAGCTCAATTCAGAAAACTAAAGATGGAGTTGCAACCTTTCAAAGAAGAGTTGGCCAAGAAACATTTGGATATGTTAGCTAAAGTTTCCACCAGGAGGAGATCTAGAGTCAGAAAATGAATACGATGAATACCTTAACTCATATCAGTTTTGATAGTTTCCTGTTTTTTGTATTTTGCAATTTTGAGGATGGTCATGCTTGATAAATCATGTTAAGCTACTGGGGTGTTATCTTCTTAGTCATATATCATGATAATATGTTACTATAATAGTTAGTGTCACTCGAGATGGTTTTTGGAATACTTTAAGGCGTTTTCAAGTGAAATGGATTGCTAAAAGAGAGTTCGCAGTGCTTGAACTCACTGGCGTTGCGAACTGGTATTTATGATAGTTTTTAAGAAATTAGCACACAGTGGATAATTGTTTTTCTTGTAAATTTTGAATGACAACTTGAGTTCCTCTGAAATTTGGTGTGGAGTTACACAATGGTGTTTTGGACTTACTCACAAGAATTTATCCTAACCCACTTCGTATTTTTGGAGAAAAGCCAAAAATAGCACCTACAGGAAAGTTTGCAGTGCATGCTGTCACAAACGTTGCGAACTCTAACAGTCTGAAAAATTCGAGCTATGGGAAGGTTGCCAGTTGTGAAGGAAGGTTCTAATAGTCTCCTATGAGTTATTTGGACATGAGGGACATGTGTTCCATCTTCAAATCAAGCATCATGACATGTTTCAAGAGGAATTTATCACAATAGGCAAGATCCTGCAAAATAGGAATTTGTTAGGATTTTGTTGGAATCTTTTGTAACAAGACTCCTAAATGGAGGAGGATCCTATGGAATTCCTTGGTTTAGACCTCCTTAGTGTAGATAGATATTATTCACTATAAATTAAATGGTTTTTGATGAGAAAATGGTTGGATTCATGAGCCAAGGGAGGAGAGAGCTGGAGGAGAAATTTTAGTTGCTCATTTGTAAGCCTGAGGGCCTGCTTTTAATGAAATTTTCTTCCATTAAAGATTCATGAGATTTTTTATCATATTGTCTTATTTTTTTCCCACTTCTTTGTTATCTTCTTTCTTGAACATATTGCAGGTTTTGAGGATCATAACTTCCATTGATTGATGGATTCATGAAAAATGGAGGATCTATTGTAGCTTTCCCATTAAATCATTGTTTATTGTTTAAGCAATATTTATTTGTTTTCATAAAGGATATTTGTACAATGGATTTTATTCCTTTTTTAATATTAACCATTCTTCTACTCATCATTATATATCCCTTTTGTCTGATATACAATTTGATTTCCTTTGATCTATAGGATGTTGTGACTCCTTTCCCAATGGAATGCTTCTGCTAACAGTTTGTTTCCCTCTCCCTTTATTTCCCAGTCTTATTGATCCACCTGCTCAAATCATTCAATCCATTTATATTCTGATGGGTACATGGCTTACACTTACAACAATCTAAGTGTGACTCTCAGTGCTAACAAAATCTTCAACTCATCTTCCCAATCAACCATAATGTGGCCCATCTCCTCTTTTGTCAATATGTATTGGTTTTCCAACCATTGTTGATTTGGTTCCCTCTTTTATTGTACATACATGTGGTGTCACCCTTCCTTAAAATTATCCACTAACTTATACACCTCGACCACATGTGGTGGTATGCATGGTGTCCTCTCTATGTTCTCCCTAATAGTTTCCTTGTAAATATAGAATGTGACATTACTATCCAAATGGCGTGCCTTATGTGTAGTATACCAAAGGTTCTAATACCACGCAGATAAAAAAGGCTTCTTCTTAGCTCCCAAAAATTGACTATCATCTATCTCTCTCCAAGATTATATCGCTATTAGGATAAAAAACCCGGAGCAGTGGAACTCGGTCCCCTTTACCTGCGCTTCCTCACAATCGATCAAAAATTGGTTTAACAAAAACGTTGACTGGTTCATTCAGACACCCTTGACACATCGTTTTGTTGCTACTATGACTGCTACTAAAACTTTATAATTTATTAACTTTCTTAATTCCCTATAGGCTAAGGCTTGCGTCATAAACCTTACCATCGAGTTGCAGATGCTTGTGACATCCAATGCACGCTAGCCACATAATGTAAATAATTTATCTTTCATGCTCATAGAGAGAGTATTTTCGTTCTTCTTATCAAAAACCAATGATACGAGGTCCTCCCCCTACGACGGAAGACCTATAATATGTACTATTAAATCAATATCAATGGACACTAGCCTGTCAAGCCACATGTATCCCCCGTGCACACAACTTAGCATCATTTTTACACATGTATTGATCTCTTGGTTCCATCCAAAATGTGGTATATCAAATAAGTTTAGAATATCTTCTTTCTGCAACCCCCTATCCCATTCTTGTGCCTCGATGACTATCATATGATTCTTGGAACTAATGGAATTTATCAAAAACTTGCTAGGTACTAGATATGGAAACTTTTTTTTGTCTGTGATGTTGTGGTTAGCATATTTTAGAGTTGGTATCAGACATAACATATCCCCTTCCACAATGAATCCCTATGGAATTGATGGCCCCACTAATGGGTACTTTGCATCCTTATGTAAATGGACCTATTTTGTTGATGGATTTCTTAGTGGGATATAATCCCTAGGGAATATTTTTGTTGAGGATGATGCCTCCTATGTCTCTTCTACCACCAGTGGTGTTGCTGGTTGACAACGTGGTTTCTTCGGTACTGACGTTGACACTCCTCCTACCTTAGGTGGTGTCATCTTCCTCTGCAACACTAGTCTCAACTTCCAACTGGTTCTAGAACGCGGTTCAGAACTTCATATATGTAACTTCGGCTCACTGTTCAAATTTTGAATGACAATAACCCTCCCCCATTAGCCCTTCACTTGCTTTTATACTATATTTCCAGTTGTAGCTTCCTTTCGCAACTAAAGTTTTTGTCTAATCCACTAGTGGTTGGAATTCATTACCTTCTTTAATGCTCCATAACTATAAGGTCCTATCTAATAGAACCTAAAATTGAATAAATTTAAACATAAAATTTCTTTCAACGTATAAGCAATTTCATTAATCAACATATAAGCATATTCAGCAGAATGACAATAACCACGTAATACAGCATAATAATATTTACGAGAAGATTATAATAAATTTCATAACACAACAGAATAATGAAATTTCATACCTCTAACTGATGCTACTGTTGTCCCCAACTCTGCTTGATGCACTGCCCAAAACCGTCTAACCAGCCACCCAGCTAGGAACAGAGCCTCTCCGGCTCCCTAGCTCCAGGATTCTGTAAGGATTCCTAGCCCCCGAGCCCAAAACTCCCAGCAACTGATGCTCCCCTGTGACAGTCCCCCAAACTCCAAACCAAAAAAACATACAGTCCCTAATATCAAAATAATGCTTCCTTTCCCCAAAATCCAAAGGTCCCTTACTCGAATGCCTCTGCCCCCTCATATCATCCTTCCCATTCACCGCCTCCTCCCTTCATTCAATGCCACCCACCTTATCCCTCCATTTAATGCCTTATCCCTCCATTCAATGCCTTATCCCTCCATACGTTAAGTTTTCTATTAAATAAATTAAAAATTATTAAACTTTTAATTCATTACCCAAACATTAAATGAGTTAATTAATTAATTAATTAATCAACATATATTAAACAATAATTAATTAATTAATATTATTAATAAATAATCATTATTTAACTAATATACATTTGGACAGTTAATTATTTAATTAGTTATACTTGACAAACCTTAAGAAATTATTCAACTAGGGTTGTTACATACACCCACCCTTTAGGAAACTTCGTCCCGAAGTTAAAGTATTTTATGATACAAGGGAAAAGAAACATGGTTCACACATTCATAACAAATAACCAACATTATTAGTATGTAAACCAAGAAAACTCATACATACTAGTGTACATGTGCAAGAAATGCATGTGTAGCTAGTACATACAAATCTCGTTCATGTACTAATATCAATAACTATCATCTCTATAGTAATTTCCATATGCATCCAATCCATTCAAAAAGACTATTCATTTTATAAAAGACAATAAACCAATCAAATGTTTGTGAAATCCTTTAATTACAATTATCTAGCTCAACAATGTTATTTGGACAATTGTAGTTTAGTTACATAATTATGAATATTCATATATATCCATTTTCTTTTCGGAAGGAAAAACAATAAATTCCACCATAAGACAAATCTCCATACACTCTCAACTATTTCTACTCATCCTTCCTCCCTAACTTACTTCCATCTTCCATTCCTATCCTTCCTCTGCTGAACTATCTTGGAGAATCAACTATATTGACCTAACTCCAAATAGAACCCGTAAGTGGAAGTGTCACTATTTTGACCAAGCTTCCCCAACAGGCAACTGACAATCATCATCACACGTCTAGGGGAGCATGAGTTAACACCGTCCTCCCATGAATTTAGGTTTTAGAGGATACATGGTGGGAAATGCCTCCACCCCTCCTAATCATGACTAGGGTCCACACCCTATAATGGAATATACAGTGGCACTGTGTTGCTGGGAGTTTTTTCATCATCTATTCAGTTTTGGGCAGTCTCACCACCTGAAATCCTGCACTGGTCTACATATCATAGCAATGCATCCAAACCAATATAATTTCACATACAAATATTCATACCATATTGTTTCTCATCTAGTGGTCATGAAATCCACTTTCATCATCATTATCCCCTGGCTATTTCATAGCCCATAACCTGCAGATTAGTCTGTAACACAAACTCATACATATATATGCATTATTATCATGTAATTACATACAACTTTGATCTCAATTCGGTATCCCCATACCAACAACTTTAACATCAAAGTTTTCAAGTTAGAATAGATCTCATAATATCCCATAATTCAATTAACGTTACCCATTCATATAATTATCATTTACATAATAGTTTGCATCATTTCCAACATCATTCAAATAGAATTTAAACCCTCATAGGATTCTCATTCACACAATATATCGCATCATATCCATCATTATCAATAACATTTAAACATTCATCGAATTTACATTCACATAGTAGATCGCATCATATCCATCATCATCAATAACATTTAAACCTTCATAGAATTTACATTCACATAGTAGATCACATCATATCCATCATCATCAATAACATTTAAACATTCATAGAATTTACATTCACGTAGTAGATCGCATCATATCCATCATCATCAATAACATTTAAACATTTATAAAGGTTCATACGTCTTAAAAGTTCAAGTGTATTATTTAATAGTTTCACTTGTGAATAGAAGAAAAAGGTGTATAGACCTCAGGTAATCCTGGTTGTCTAAGTCAAAAGGTGGTGTTACATACACCCAACCTTCGAGAAACATATTCTCAAGGTGGTCAAAAAAAGTGAGGGATAATCTCGTCATAGTGTCTCTGCATCTTCCCAAGTAGCAGATCCTGAACTATGCTTGTCCCACTAGACCTTAACTTGGTCTACCAGACGGTTCCTGAGCTATCGGACTCTACGGTCCAATATGCGTAACAGTTCTATAGTGAAGGTTCCCACGTCCGATACCTGTAGTTCCTTCCAATTTAGTTTATGTGATTCATCAACAACATAATGACGTAAAACAAATACATGAAAAACATTATGAGTTTTATGCAGGTGGGGTGGCAGTACGAGACGATAGGCAACGGGTCCAATTTTCTCTTGGATTCTG
>SNQJ01S0001435.1:164703-183108 GCA_010110895.2 Picea sitchensis
TAGGATTGTTTGGAGGCTTATTTGGTGTAGAAGTTCCCTTTTTTGGTGGCATGTTGGCCAAGTATCACTTTAAACCTTGATTTTGAGGTGGTTCTCCTAGACAATATTCCTTTTATTGTATCTCCAAAATTTCAGCCCTTCTAAGTATGAAATTTTGTTTTTTGTAGGTCTCTGATATTTCTTCTCTGCAATGCCATAGGTCTGATCAAAATTGGATGTGCCAAGTGGAATTGACGATAACTTCCCCACAACTTGTTGATTTTTTTCCTTTCCAGGAGATGTCACTTGTATAACGTGCCTCGCACAAAATAATTGACATAAAATTCTAAAACTTGTACCAGAACTACTACGGTCTATCCACTATCCAATGCAATTGGTCTCACTCAATTTGTATACTCTAGGAAGAAGTTATGATTTTTTACCTAGAACACCTGCTTGAGACTAGGAAATAGGACTAGTTAGATACCCTATATTCCACAGGGTGTATCTACAAATTTACGATGACCCAGAAGATGAAACTGTTACCACAGATACCTTACTAATTTATGCGAATAGCCTTCGGAGTTCAGGGTCTGAAACATTACATAAAAAAAATTATAGTGAAAATTTTTCAATGTCTCAATTCAGTATGATTCCAGAACCATATCTTAGAAAGGTTGTATCTTCGAAATTATAAGGCCTCAGGAGATAAAATTTTAACCCAACGTACCTTGATCTGTCTACTAAATATAATCCAAGACATTCCTTCTGAATCGTTGTAGAAAAAAAGTTATAGTGAAAATTACAAGGTGTCTCATATGTAGTAGCGCCCCAAGACCTTGAGCTCTGATACCATATGTTAGGAACCAAATATCAATATAGCATAGAAAAACCTGAGAATAAGTATTCAATGCCTTGAAAAAGAGAGAAATTCAGATAATAAGCCTCTTCAAGGGGGAAACCTCCTTATGCCCACATAAATGTTCAATTACAAGATGATTCCAAATCAAAATGTCTCCTTGGTATATATAGGAGACTAGGAGGTATAATTACAACTAATGGATTAAAGCTGACATAAATAAAATAACATTACTAATGTGATATGCCCCAATTAAGGGGTAATGAGCCACTATTTAGGGCTTAACAATTTGTTGGAAACATGCAAATGAATTTCCCATGCGTTCAAATGCACAGGCATGCAACTATATTTAGATTGGTCATGCATGCGCTCTTCAGTGAACATGTTGTGTATCTATGTGATCTATTTATGATCAGTTCGTGTAATTATGTGATAGATTTTATATATACGAGCATACCCATAGAGGTGAAAGTGAAATGCAGTAAAGTGTGTGAGCGAGATGCAATATTGTGGAGTTTGTTGTGTGCGTAGAGAGGAGAGGATGGTTGTATGCCTAGGTTGCCTATTGTAATTCTCCCTTGAATAATAAGAATATCAATTATCATTGCCCCGTGGTTTTTCCCACATTGGGTTTTCACATAAATCACTATGTCAATTATGTGATTGTTGTTCTTGGTTTAAACTTGGTTTTATATTATTTTCTGTTAGAATCTTGTTATATTTTTTCTTTCGCTTCCTAACAAGTGGTATCAAAGCACAAAGCTGAAGGATCAAAGAGCATAGGAGAAGAGAATTTGATCACTGGATAGAAGAGCAGGTTAACTGAGCCGAGCCGAGATGAGTGGAGTGGATCAGCCTAGGATGGGTTTTATTACACTGTCCCAGGCTGTCCCTCTTACAAGATGTGATAGTCGCAGGAACACTTGCGAATTTACAATTTTTGAGAGGTGTCATGGGAAATACACAGTGAGACAATTTGGAAGAATTGTCAGAAGCAAATTGTCGCAGGATATCCTTTAAAAAGTTGCGACAATTTTCTAGTTGTTGCAAGTCATACTCATCGAAAGGTGCAACAACTGTTTAATCCAAAAAAAAAAATTGGGAAGGTCAAGACATGAACAAGATTATAGTGGGTGGAGGATATTAATTTAAAAGGGAAATAACTGCAAAGTAGCTAGTCCCTGCCTCATTTTGGAATTTGAGTTCTCCTTGAAGAATATGAATCAGATGTGTCGTTATAATCATTAATGCCACTGTTAAAGAGAAATAAAGTCGGATTTCAAGCCACCGATCACTTGAGGATTTTATCAAACAATCGATTTTGCAAGCATTTGGGAGGTGCAGGTTTGAGCTCGTCTTCGGGAATGGTTATCACCCATTCTGCATTGGATACATTGACCTTCTTGATAATTTATAGTATTATGAATTGTGATATCTTACTTTTTACCTTGGATTTCTTTTATGTATTTAATTATTTTATTTATCTTATTTCTATTTATGAATGTTCATTATTTAAATTGATTTGTAGAATGTTGTGATTAATTTATAACCATCATCAAAGATATACCAGAAACAAACAAGTGTTACATAGAAGCATAGTCCCTGCCAGGTTGGAATGGGAATAAATGTAGTGCTACGACGGGATCGAGTACAGACACGTGGGAAGCAATTTGAAGTACATGTGGTATCCATGCAGAGGATGACTTTGTGGGGTGTATAGTAGAATATTAAACAAAGGTTGTACCTATTCCATATTTTTGAAGCATAGATATTACAAATTCAAATACAATAGAGTAGGCATAAAAGTAAAATATATTAAAGTAAACTTAGATGAAATGGTTCAAAGATAGTAAAATTAAACGAAAATGTTGCAGATAACAACACAAAAAAATAACTTCGAAGCCACATACAATAGAATACTAATAATGTCTTGCAACAAAGGTTCCTGGACACAAAAAATTTAGCATTACCGAATTATTTTTCTTTGAATTTTATCAAAAAATAATAGACTTTGTTCCATGGAAATAACTTCGAAATACACAATTTTTTTATAGTACAGGAAATATTTAACATCTAAAAAAGTATAAAACAGTCAAATACAATAGAACAATAAAACAATAATAATGTCTTGCAACAAAGGTTCCTGGACACAAAAATATTTAGCATTCCCAAAATAGTTTTCTTTGAAATTGATCAAAAAATAATAATGTCTAAGTACAGAACAGTCAAATACAATAGAATGCTAATACAATAGAATACTAATAATGTTCATGGATAGAAAAAAATTAGCCAAATACAATAGAACATTAATAATGTCTTGAAACAAAGGTTCCTGGACACAAAAAAAATAGCATTACCGAATTAGTTTTCTTTGAATTTTATCAAAAAATAACAGACTCTGTTCCATGGAAATAACTTTGAAGTACACAATTTTTTTGATAGTAAAGGAAAGATTTAAAATCTAAAAAAGTACAAAACAGTCAAATACAATAGAACACTAATAATGTCTTGCAACAAAGGTTCCTGGACACAAAACATTTAGCATTCCCAAAACAGTTTTCTTTGAAATCAATCAAAAAATAATAATGTCTAACAACAGAACAATCAAATACAATAGAACACTAATAATTTCTTGCAACAAAGGTTCCTGGACACAAAATATTTAGCATTCCTGAAATATTTTTCTTTGAAATTTATCAAAAAATAATAATGTATGTTACATATTACTGGAAATTTAAATGCGTTTGTCATATAGACTGGGATTGGGGCTCTTGCAGACCATAAAAAGAAATAAGTACAAGAATTAGGAATGTAGAAAGAAGAAGTGCGCAACGGTTGAGAGGAAGACTTGTAAAAAATAAATTGGAAGTTATGAGTGTTTGGTTACAGTTTTCCATTTAAAGAGGTATAATAACTGGATTGATAAAGAAAACAAGATGATAGTATAGACTTACTATGAAGCCGATGCATTTTTGTTGCTGTCGTCGACGGTCATCGGAATCATGTCAATCGGCTGTTTCCCTTCCTAGATGAGGTTATCCATTCTATGTTGGAACCATTCTTCAATGTAGCTTCTCATGGGGGGCACAATGATTTCATCCAGGATTTCTATGTCGGAAAGGTTGTTTTCTAATTTCCTTAGATCCATTGAAATACTATGCAAACTTTGTTCAATTTATTCATTGTGTGCCAAATAGTCCAGTACCCAGCTCTCAAGCTCATCTACACGATATTCAACTATGCCATAAAACTTTTTGAAAGACAGCCCCTTTAAAATATCAAGATGTTCATTGAAGGCTTCTTTGGTCATTGAAAAGGATTTGAGAATTAAGTTTGGGTCTTGAACCTCATTGTCACTTCTGGCTAAGTCTATTTGGATCAGGTTTGTGAATAATTCTTCCTTTTCTGATATGGCTTGTTTACATGATTCGACAATGAGCTCCAGGTTCTTAACTTTCTTTTGCCAACAAGATTTTACGTTTTTGGTCCGCTTTGGTGAGGGGAGATTATCTTGTCTTCTTTTCAGATCTTAGGTGTTGATGGCATGGTTGGAAAAAGGGGTCAACACGTGTTTACAGAAACGTTGATCAATTTTTAAATTCGCCTGCAAATGTTCCAACAAATCATTTTCCCTCTTTCGGAAGGAAGATATATTTTGTGATGTTTCCCAGGCTTCAGTAACTAGATGCATTATTTTATTGATGTTATTCTCTATTAGGGACCTAGACGATGCAAGGAGGGTAGAGGATACTTTTATCTTGGCTGCAGTGGTAGAAGGCACATATTTTGCTAAAGGACTGGAAAACTCTAGGGTGGCAAGGAAAGCCTCCTCAAATTCCTTGGCCCGGTCTTTCAGTCTGGCATTCTCCACTTCAATTCCTCCAATCGAATCATCAATAGCATCACCAATTACGTGGTGAAATAGGGAGATTTGGGATGGCCTCATTTTTCTAAAGTCAATCTTTGTGCGATATTTGCCTTTCCTATTTGTTACATCTCTCTTCTCAATGACCATACTTTTAGATTGGTTGTAAAAAAAAACTCTATGGAAAATGAATGATTCATCCTCATCAAAAATGTTGGTCTCAGCTATTTCCATTGCAGACATGACAACTTTGTGCATGTGCTTAGTTTCAATTTCAAGGTGCAACTGTTCACTTTCAATTTTAGGTTTGTCTGCCTGCCCTACATTGTTTCTTCTCTTCTTTGTCAGTCGAATTTTGTGAGAACTATCAATTTTTATGCGAGGAGGGTTCTTATCTCCTCCTCCATTTTAAGTCTCTGGGTTTCTTTCTTACTGGGGTGGGCCTTTGAAGTGATGCTCCATGATTTCATTCTCTTGGGAGTGTTGGTGGGGGACTGGACACTCTTCTCCCCAGATACTTTTCCCTATTGTATGTACAATTCATTCACACTTTGCAATGTCTCTACATCGCATTCGCTAGGAGCAGGATTGTTGTCGTCACTTTCCATGTCTTGGTTCAGGCATGTATGGATAAAAGAGCTTCTAAATCCAACTGCTAGTAAATTTTCTCGAAAAATCCCATGAGGGTCAAACCCTTTTATCCTTTCAACATATGTTAGGTTTAATTTCTTGAAATGGCTTTCAAATTTGTCAACCTTGTTGATGTTTCTACACACGAAGTCCCCGACTTGCCAGGGTAGAGGAATGAACTATTTTTTTTTCTTGTCATGGAAACAATGCAACCAATGGTTGTATTGCCTTGTTATTTCTGCAACAAACATCTTGTCCATGATGTGGCATGGAAGGAAAGAATGATTTTCCTTGGAAACAAAGACCATTAGTACACTGTGATTTTCCTTTTGTTCAAGTGTTCCCTTCCTATTCAAAAACTTGGTTAACTGCCTAAACATCCGCAGAGAATCCTTACCTAACAACAAATCTTTGAAAACTGAGACGAAGTCATTAAAAACTTCATAAAAGAAATGGGAGGCCTTGTGCCTCCACAGGGCTTGG
The DNA here is from genome assembly GCA_010110895.2 of Picea sitchensis. Taxonomy (NCBI): domain Eukaryota; kingdom Viridiplantae; phylum Streptophyta; class Pinopsida; order Pinales; family Pinaceae; genus Picea; species Picea sitchensis. The sequence continues at coordinate 170,520 of SNQJ01S0001435.1, forward strand.
TACCAGAATGTTACTGGGTCAAATCCACAGTCTATTTTCTTGGAAAGAGATAGTTTTGGAAACAGACAAGAATGCACTATTGTGAAAATCAAGTAGGATAACATATAAAATTTATTTGATTCTTTGAATTGTGACAATTGGGAACATATTTAAATAGAAGTTAGCTTCCCCCAATCAAAAATGAATTGTTTATTGACTGTGAAGTACAAAATATAAATAATTATATGGGAAATGATTGTCGTGGATGCCTGTCTTGTTATTCTTGTAAACAACCAAGGAATTTCCCTGAATGGATTTCTAAAGGAACTTACTTGCAACTTTGTGATATCTTCAGGAACTGTTGTCAGGTCTTCAAGGAACTTGGCTAAGATGTCCAACCCCTTATCATGTTTCTCTAGGAACTTCTTGCAGTCTTGTCCTCTAAAGGTCAATGTTGGATCTGACAATTTTAACATCTTGCAAAAGACCTGAGGTGACAAAGAAACAAGAGAATGGTCGCACAGTGGAATAATTCTTTGGTTTGGAATATATTTTTTGGTGCACCAAGAGACCACCTCCTTACAGTGAAAAACCTCAGGGATGTAGCCTTCATGAGCGATTCCAGAGGTCCAAATCACTTCGTTCTGGGTGGAACGAGATGAATAGTAAAAGTATGCCCGGGACCACTGGAAGTTTTGGTCCTGATGTCCGAATATATTTACTGTATCTCCAAAAAATTGTTGTCGACCTGCTTCCATAAGTTTAGAAGAATGTTTGTTTGGTCCAGACGATGAATGAAATGAAAAGTTGGAAGGGATAATGTAACACAACACAAATCTTGGTCCAATGCGTGTGAATGGAAGATCTCCTCGAGACTTTTGCTCAGTAATGACAATTTCGATGGATGTTGCATGATGCGTTGTTAACATTAAAGACTATTAATTACATACATAGAAGTGTGAACATGGCAGATACGACAATGAGCGAGTAAGCATTGTAGATTTCTTTAATGGGCCAATGCGGCGACCCGTGGTTGATATGAACAATCAGAAGGAACAATATAACTCTCTGCAGATCTTGGTTTAATGTGTAATAATGGGAGATCTCCTCGAGCGTTTCGGTCATTAATGACAATGTTGACGGTTCCTGCATGGTGAGTTGTTAGCATGAAAGGTTTCTAATTTCATATTAAGAAAGAAGTATGGAGGTTGTGGGGATGGGGAAAAGCAGATTCAAAACAGGGTTACAAGGTACAACTGTTCAAGGTGAGGGCATGAGGGTCAAATTGTATGTTTTAGAACCTTTTGAATGTAATACGCATAACAACAAAGAGGGTATGATAGGACAATCCAAAGGGAAATTTGTGTATCATGGAAGTCTGGGTAATGTTTCCAGGACATGGAACAATGGAAGTGAAAACGTGAGCCCGCCTATCCGAGAACTCGCAATCGAAAAAAAGTGGCTAAAGTATGGAATAGAGAAATGACTGGGCGAATTCATTTTCGCTAATATATTGAAACTTGTAATATATATCCCATAAAGAGAAAATAAGAGAAGATAAATTAATTTAAATTCGACGATTCGAGCTTTAATTAAATTTCACTGTCTCATCTACACTTTTTCTTTTTAATGGTGGTCAGTACGGATGTTGCATAATCAAGTATTGGTAGTAATATTGCAGAGGGTTAGATGCCAACTGTTTCATGCCAGTGTGTTCAGTTGTCACTAGTAAGGGAAGAACTAATGTATATTAGGAAGGACAAGAAGTTAGTGGGGATGGAAGGTAGGGACAAATACTTTGAAACATTTGTGAACCATGGTAGAGTGAAGCTTGCAAGTTCGAGGAGTCTGCGGTGGAATTGTAGATCACAAAAGTTTTGAGTGCAAGATGTATATCACGGAACAAGAAGCAACAGAGTTCGAAAGCTCCAACCCGACAACTGCAGCCATAAAATTGGATAAGTATGGAAAGGAACAACAGTTGGTCGGATTCGTCATGTGAGGATATAGATGGAGATGAAGATATGTTAGCCCACCAACACTAAAAACTAGGATCATAGAAAGCCGACTAAGTATATAACCAGAAAGAGATAATACACGATAAGAAGAAAAGGGAAAAAAGGCTAAGGAATCTGCGATGGAATTGTAGTTCATAGAATTTTTGAGTGCAAGATGCATATCAAGGAACAAGAAGCAATAGAGTTCGAAAGAGCCAACCCGAATAGTGACTAAGAATTGGATATTTCTGGAACCCATCAATCTGAGGATCCAAAATAGGATGACAATCTCTCCCCAGAAGACGTGAGGCCTCGACGGTCAAATTGTATCTCTCGGAACATTTGAATGCATAATATGTAACATAGAAGAGGTGACGATGTCAAATTCTGGTAGTCAATTTGTATATTACAGAGGGCCGAATGCCAAATTTTTCGTACCAGTGTGTTCACTTGTCACTAGTAAGAGCATAACTAATGTATATTAGGAAGGATAGGAAGTTAGTGGGATGGAAGGAAGTGAAAGATACTTTGAAACATTTATGAACCATGGTAGAGTGAATCTTGTGAGTTCGAGGAGTCTGTGGTGTAATTGTAGATCAAAATTTTTTTGAGTGTAAGATGTATATCATAGAACAAGAAGTAGCAGAGTTGGAAAGCGTCAACCCGACAACTGCTACCATAAAATTGGATAAGTATGGAAAGGAACAGTGGTCAGTCATATTTTTCATGTGAGGATATAGATGGAGATGAAGATATGTTATCTTGCCAATGCTCAAACCTGTGAGCATAGAAAGGTGACTAAGTATATAACCAGAAAGTGATAATACATGGAAGAAGAAAAGGGAAAAAGGACTAAGGAGTCCACAGTGGAATTGTAGATCACGAAAATTTTGAGTGAAAGATGTATATCATAGAACAAGAAGGAGAAGATTTCAAAAGCACCAAGTTGAAACAATGACTAAGAATTGGAGATTTCGTGAACCTGTCAACACGAGGATCCAAAATAGGATCACAAGGTCTCCCTAGAAGACGTGCGGCCCCGACGGTTAAATTGTATCTATCGGAACATTTGAATGCAAAAAATTGACGAAAAAAAAGTGGTAGGTTGGGCTGGTGATATAAAAGTAACAATAAAAATATGAAGACGCAAATCCACCAAATATTGCACCTAGACATTTTTCGAAAAACAAGTAAGTAAAGAAACAAAATGGAGAGGGAAAAGAGAAAGCGGATGGCAATTTTCTGAAGTGGGAATTGGTATTAATAGTAACTATGGAGTGCATTAAACATGTTAATAGGTTCTTTAGTCAAGGAATAGATAAAACTAGCGATGTTTATAGTTTCCAGGATCTGTTTGTATAAGAGAAGCATCGAAAAGTTACAAGAAAATAATTTTTTGGATGTTTAAGTAAAGTTTTTGTACTGTTAGCTTCACCAAAAGTATAACAACAACGAATTTTAATTTTAATGTCTTCTTGTTCATATGATTGTTCCATTACACTTTGCATAGTATATATTCTTTTATTTCAATTTGTTTGCTAATTTGTGGATCGCGGAAGTCATGGTGTTGTTTGCAGGTGGCAGAACAATGGAAATGCAATATCGAACCCGCATATCTAATAACTTGCCTATCCAGAAGACCACGAGCCAAAAATTTTGTACAATATGAAACAAGAAAGTGGTAGGTCAGGCTATTGATATAAAAGCAAGTGAAATCTGAAGACGTGAACTTGCCAACTTCCACACCTAGAAATTTTCTGAAAAAAGAGTAATACATACTAAATATGTACTATAAAGTATGAACATGAGATTTTATAGAGCATGTACGGATCCCATATTCCATAGTTAGCCACTTTTTGGATCATGGTTTCTCAGGATGGCGGTCTCAAAATTGGGACTCTATTGTTCCGTTTCCTACAAAAAACACCCAAGAGTTTTTCGATATACAAATTGCCAGATAGACTACAAGGATGGCGGCCTCAAGATTACGATTGTTTATGGATGGAAATCGGTAAACAGAGTGTCGGATGCCAACTATTTCATACTTGTGTGTTCAGTTGTCACTAGTAAGAGAATAACTAATGTATATTAGGAAGGACAAGAAGTTAGTGGGGATAGAAGGCAATGACAGATACTTTGAAACATTTGTAAACATTCGTAGAGTGAAGATTGCGAGTTCTAGGAGTCCGCAGTGGAATTATAGATCACAAAAGTTTTGAGTGAAAGATGTATATTAGGGAACAAGAAACAATAGAGTTCAAAAGCGCCAACCCGACAACCGTGGCCATAAAATTGGCTAATTATGGAAAGGAACAACAGTCGATCGGATTCGTCATGTGAGGATAGAGATGAAGATATGTCAGTGCGAAAACGCTAGAACCCGCGATCATAGAAATGTGACTAAGTATATAAACAGAAAGCGATAATACAGGGGAAGAAGAAAAGGGAAAAATGGCTAAGGAGTCCATGGTGGAATTGTAGATCACAGAAATTTTGAGCGCAATATGTATATCACGAAACACGAAGCAACAGAATTCAAAAGCGCCAACCCGGCAACCGCGTGCATAAAATTGGCTAAGTATGGAAAATAACAGTGGTTGGTCGGATTCGTCATGTGAGGATATAAATGGAGATGAAGATATGTCAACTTGCGAACGCTTGAACCTATTTAAAAAAAAATGAAGGAAACAAAACAAATCTTTTTTTAATTCTATCACCGCAAGCATAAAAACGACCAATTTGAATTATTTCAAATTATTCCAGGAGATTAATTTTACCAAGATCATTGATAGTAGAACATCAAATTTGATATCTTCTTGATGCTAATTGATTCTATAATGAGGCACTTGAGATACAAAGTGATGCCCTTATACATTGCATTACAAATTGACAGGCAGAATTGCAGTCTAGCTGGGTAAAAAATTGCAAATATATTGTTCCATGTCCTCTAAACAACACTCAGAGTTATGCGATATACAAATTGGCAGACAAAGCATACAACCAAGAAAAAAATAAACTTGAAACAGGTCGCAAGAAAGATCCCACAAGGTTCCATAGAGAAGCACGCATCGACCTTTGCATCAAACAATTTGATACACAAGAGTTCGAAAGCGCCAACCCGGCAACCGTGGCCATAAAATTGGCTAAGTATGGAAAGGAACAACGGTCGGTCAGATTCGTCATGTGAGGATATAGATGAAGATGAAGATATGTCAGCCCGCAAACATTGGAACTCACAATCATATAAAGGCGACTAAGTATATAACCAAAAAACGTGTTCATTTATTAATGCCAATCCTTTCGAACCCGTTGTGAGTTCTCACTAGCAAAGTCATAAATTGTACATGATGGAATTTGTTTGGGTGAAAGATGTAAAAGATGGAATAGGGGACATAAGTGTTGGATACCTCAAACCCGAGACCTGGTGATCAGATAATTGGCTAAGTATTGAAAGGGACTATGGCTGGTTGGGCTCATGGTGTGAAGATATAAATAAAGAGTTGCCAATTTGTGAATCCATGAGGTCGTGATCATATAGTTGTGACTAAATATAGAACTATAAAGGGATAATAGAGGGGGGGTGAAGAGAAAAATTTAGAGTTTTTATACATTCCTGCACACAAATTGTATATTGTGAAACTCCGGGCACTGTTTGCAACTCGTGGAATATTAGAAACACAATTTTGAGGCCGTCAATCTGGGAACCCGCAATCAAAAAAGTGTCCAAGTATGGAACACAGAAACGATGGTCAAGAGTCGTTTTCATTAATATATTGAAATTTTTAATAGCTTCGCCATTGATTTTGTGAACCCACCAATGCGAGGATCCAAAATAGGGTGACAAGGTTTCTCCAGAACATGCGAGGCCCCAATGGCAAAATTGTATATCTTACAACATTTGAATGCATAATGTGTAACATGAAAGACGTGATGATGTCAGAGTCTAGTAGTCAATCTGTATATGGAGGAGGACGGACTGCCAATTCTTTCATACCAGTGTGTTCAGTTGTCACTAGTAAGAGCATAGTTAATGTATATTAGGAATGACACAAAGTTAGTGGGGATGGAAGGAAACTACAGATACCTTGAAATAAGTTATTATATAAGAGGATCCCACAATGGAATTGTAGATGACGGAATATTTGAATGCAATATGTATATCACAGAACAATAAGAAACAAAGTTTGTAAGTGCCAACATGGAAATCAAGGTCATAAAATTGGCTAAGTATGGAAAGGAACAAAGGTCATTCGGATTCATCATGTGAGGATATAGATGGAGATGAAGATATGAAAGCCCACCAACCCTGGAACTGGATATCATAGAAAGGCAACTAGGTATATAAATAGAAAGGGATAATGGATGGGAAGAAGAAAAGGTGAGTTCATATGCACCAACCCGACAACCGCACCCATAAAATTGACTAAGTATGGAAAGGAACAATGGTTGGTCGGATTCATCATGCGAGGATATAGATGGATATGAAGATATGTCAGCCTGCCAAACCTGCAACCCGTGATCATAAAAAGATGGCTAAGTACATAACAGAAAGAGATAATGGACGGGAAGAAGAAAAGGGGAAAAGGGATAAGTATCTGGCAGAAGAAAATCCATTTTTTTGGTTTATTAATGCTAATGTTTTCAACAAGTTTTTATAGCTATTCCAAATAGAAGAAGCTGCAATATATGAAAGATACTGAACAGGAACATGGCGTCAACACTTTAGTTTCCTTGTTGTAAGTCATTAATTCATTCTATTTATGGGACCCAAAGAATGAAACCAGGACGAGTCCTCCAATTTCTTTCTTTAAGGAACATGGTTCTGTGTAGAATAGACCAATTAGTCTTACTAATTCTCTTGAAAATAAAATATGGCCTATGACATATTATTCTTCCATGTAAAATGTAAGGAATGAACAGAGTGGCCTTTATTTAAATTGAAGTACTGGGCAACAAAAAGAAAATCTTTTCCTCCATGTTTAATGAAAAATGGGAAAAAGGCACAAAATATAATGAAAAGAAATACCAGAGATAGGAAAACACCATAAAAAAAATAAAACCGAAAATATTCTATATTCAAATAACAGGGTTACAAAACATAGATAATATTATTTGCCACAATGATTGTGATTTGGCCTGCCGTCGACCAATAAAAAATATGTACAATAATGAATCTTGTTGACAGTCTTCTTGACGATCAAATCCTTGATTCGTTAAAAACAATGACTTGAATATCAATTCTGGGTCTTGGACTTAATTGGTGCTGCCAATTAGTTCTATCCCAGTTTTTTAAATAGTATGTCTCTTCTAGATATGGCCTGCTTGCACTGGCTGGTTATTCAACATTCCATTCTTTGTTAAGTATTAATTTCCCTCTGTCACCGAAAACTTGTGGTTTAAGGTGCCTTGCAATGTAGTTAGTAACATTGTTCCCATTTCCACCGCCAATGTCAATGTCCAAGGCTGAAGCTATCTAGAGCCTGGGGTCACCGCCTATGTCAATGACTGAAGGTGATTGTATGTCGAGTCTCTTTCTGCATCCACAAGTTCGTCAACACTATTTGACATAGAAATTGACTGTCTGTCAATTTTGTTACAACTTTGGCATAAAATGTTTTGTAATTTCATAATATTGATTCAAACGCCCATACAGTTTCTCACGTTGGTTGGTATCCAATTTTATAATTTCCCCCTGAGTGTATTCGGACATGGAGTAATATTTGGCGTCACCTCCGAACATTCCATAACTTTCTGTGGGATGCCATGTCTGCCACCCCGATGCAATGCCCCTACCTCAGCAGGGTTATGCGACCTCCCGGTCTCTGGATTGATCTTCTTCTGAGCAAAAATGGCTCTTTGGGCTCCTAGTGGAACCCTTTGAAAGAATCCATAGGTCCCTTTGTCCTCTAGCACAGGTCTTGAGAAAATCTGTGTGTTCACCCCCTTTTTAGTGCTCTTCTCTGTTCTGAACCAACACACACAGCGACGTTGATTCCTTTCCAACTAGCCCCTTCTTATCTAGTGACCTCGAGCTATGACCCAAGGCGTAAACAACACACCTTTCTCATTTTGGGGTTTCGGGACTCCTGCATGCGAGCTCTTCCAGGCTCCTTGTCCTTCAAATCGTTGAACCCCAAAATAGGGCCTAACTCCATAGTTGGCTCCTCCCTTAACGCTCGACCATGCGGCCACTACCGATGACCATGATCCACTTTTCGAGATTTCGTAATTCATGATTTCACAATTTCGGCTGCAAACGATTCTAGGTCGTTCGAACTCCCGAATCCTGAAATGATGAAAAGGGATTAATGGTCTTTGGCTCCTCCATTAGTATCCATCCATGTGACCACACCCTATGACATGGGGTTAACTCCTTCGAGCGCATTGCGATTTCAGGGTTCATGAAGTTGTGATGCAACTCCAACTTCTCCTCCTTCTAATCCCCGAAGTCCAAAATTTCCCCTGGACAATCAATGGTCCAGATCTTCCACTGAATGGACGGTCCTTGTTCAATCACGATTTTTGGGATGAGTGCCAAATGACTCTCCCATTTGTTTTCCCCGATGACAAAATGCCGAAATCTCCCCCTTGAGAGATCAACGGTCCAGATTCCTCTTGAACCGATGACCACGAGCCAACTGGATTGATGACCCATAACCTTTTGGGATTTTCCCCGAACCTTGACCACTTGCCACGTGTCCTCCTTGATGAACGGTGTTGATCGTTTCGACGATTTCTACGAAATTTCAACCATTTTCCATGTGTCCTCCTTCATGGATGGTCCTGGTCCTTTTGCGAATTCTCCTTTCATGATTTTGGCCCAGTCTTCTCCTTGTTTACCCAGTGCCAAAAACTTCGAAAACCCTTGACCCCACTGGATAGACGGTCCACACTCGTCCTAATCAAAGGTTAGGATCTGATCACGATTCTCCCTTTCGCGACTTTGGGAGACTCTTCACTCTCGATCTCCCGGTGTCCAAATCCCCAAAATGTGGATCTCTTGACACACGTCCTCTGAGATGGACGGTCCCTATGCTTTCGAGACTTAACGAGTCCTCTCCCTTCTGCTGTTACGAGGCTTAAACCTCGTGCACCTTCTTCTAGATCCGAAGGCTATTATATCTTGGTGCTAGATCTGACGGTTCAGATCTGTCCTCCTTGCGCACTCTCCTCTTGTTGCCTAGATGTAGATTCAATGGTCCAGATCTTTCTTCCTAGTGTTGATCCAAGGAAAGTTGTGCTCTTCCTCTTGAGCTTTCTTGGCTTTTTGACTTAGAATATTTTCTAAGTCTTGAGGGTCTCGACCTTCGACTCGTCCTCTTGCAAGCCCAGTTCCTTTGGGTCTCGTCTGCATTATAGAAACGTTGTCCCTCTTGAGCTTCGTCCTCTCAGATATTTACTCCTGGACACACTTTGTGTTCGAGGATCTCGAATAACTCATATTCGAGAAGTTTTCTTGAAAATAAAACTCCTTACGCCCACCTGGCATTCTCCTTCTCGATGCACACCTTGCAGATCCTATAGAGTATTCAACAACCCTGTGAGTGTCTTCTCTTCGACACTTCTCTTTTCTTAGAACTCAAAATAGAGTTCCCTAGTGCACTCTATGCGCTCGCTCGATGCCCTCTTGGCATAGCTCTACAAAACCTTCAGTAGTTCTGTCCTCCTTGAACTTGAGATAGAGTTCCTTCCTATGCATTCCTTGCACCTCTGCTGATGAAGGTTCAACGCTATCCCTCTTGATATTTCCTAGGGTTGTCNGTGCACTCCTTGCACTCGGAAACTCCAAGACGGGAAGAAATTGAAACTTATGAAATACTTCACTAGTTATGCATTCAAAAAACAAAATGCATAAAACATGCAAACACATACAGACAAATCATGGCAGGAAAAACTTCTCTTCTATTAATTCAGAAATGCCTATACAAGGTGTTTATAAATGATGAACTGTAACAAGTCTCAGCTCTCTCTCGAAACCTCTCTGCTCTGGTCTCTCCTCCTATATCTCTCATTCTCTGTCCTATCACTCTATAATTACAAAGAGGGCTCTCTCGAGCTTATCCTCAACCTCACCATATCTGAGCTATCGCCATCATAGAGCGGCTCCTAAGGCTACATTACATAAATGGATGCCCAGTCCTGACTACATCCTGGGCTTGTTGTAGGCAACCATTAAAGGAAACCTCAACCACTACCTGTACAAAGGCATGATCTAGTCTCTATCAGCCTTACAACATTAAATTCAAATTCAAATTTTGAAAAACGAGAGGGCTACGCCTCTCCCTTTCATGAATGCACACTGGATGTGCTGGTTGGTTGGTACTTATGCTGAGTTGGAGCGATGCTCCTACATCATACTCCTCAGCTGGAAAAATCATGAGCTCCTACTCATGAGCTCCTCTTATCCAGTATTGAAATCCACATGGATCCCAAACTTTCCCTTGGAGCTGTCCTTCGGCTCCTCTCCAGCTATGTTTTTGTTGTTGCTGCTGCTTCTTCTTCCTTGCCGCTCTTGCAGGCTCCTTGTTGTTCAACTTCCTCCTGCTAACTGCTTCTTGTGCTAACCTCAACATCAACCTCCTAATCTTCTCAATCACCCTATTCAGCTACTCCAGTGGTTGTTTCTCCTTATGCAGTCTTCTCTGCTGCACTTCTGTCTCCTCAATGGGAAGATCTGCTCGATCTCGCCTGCTATATTTATCTCTCTTTGTGGCACTAAGTGGCCACTCTGCTGCAGACTCCAGCTCTATAGTCTCCTCACTGAACTGTTGCTCAACTTCTTCCTATGGCAGTTATGTTGCTTCCATTTCTCCTCCTGGCATACTTCCAGCTTCTTCCAGCTTCTCCCCAAGCTAGTATGTTCCACTACCTGCTTCCAACTTAGCCTATTGGATGTGCAAACTTTGCACCATCACCCTCCTTTCCATGGCTTCCAATTCTTCACACAGGTCAGAAAAATCCATGATGTATGCTTCCTCTTCTTCTTCTACAGCTTCCAGTATTGTAGTGATTTCCTGTCCAGCTTCCTGGCTAAAAATTTTGAGCCATTCTATTGAATGTTCATCTTTTGCTTCTTGGGAAAACGTTAGTGTTTGCTCCATTTCTTCCTCCATGATAGTTTATGCTGGCTGTCCTCCTGCTGTTACTGCATCTACAACACATGCTCTGGCCTCAACTAGGATTCTTGGTAGGAACACCTCTATTCCTCCAATGATCAGAATTATCTTCTGATTCTCTCATGTCAGCACTCCTTGCCGATCTGAACTCTCCTCTGAGTTCATGAGACTTTCAGATAGTCTCATCTCTTTCCCCTTGCCCACCTGGCAATTTGGGAATTTTCTGTTGCCCACCTGGCAGTCTATGAGATCGTTTGATCCCATCTCTTTTCCCACTTGGAAATTTGAACTTTCACCACTGCCCCCTTGGCAGTACGTGAGACCTTCCACTGATCTCTTTCCATTGCCCACCTAGAAACTCGAAAGTTCACTTTTGCCCACCTAGCAGTTTATGAGATCCTTTGTTAATCTCATACCATTGCCCACCTGGAAATATGAATTTCCATGGCTTTCCTCCTGACAGTCTATGAGATCCTCCAATGATCTCATTTCATTGCCCACCTGACAATTCAAAAATTCATCCCTGCCCTCCTAGCAATTTATGAGATCTGAAACTGATCCCTCTTCCTCATCAATAAGGGTTTCTCTGACTTTAGGCTCACAGATGCAAATCAACTCTGTGTCACTTAGGATTTCAACATACCTCAACCACTTCCTCATCTCTTGTTGATGTTCCCTGGCCAACAAATTTTGAACAGGCCATTTGGCTTTCCTGTTCAAAGGCCATTCGTACCTCCAGTGTACTTTTGCCTCCTGCTGCATCTTCAATGTCAGTTGTTCCATTCTCACTCTTATCTCAGCGAGTTCCTTGTCAATCTCTACTTTACTCATCTGTTGGTGTTCTCCTCTTCCACCATGCTCATGGCCTTCAGTATCCATTTCCACCTTTCACCTGCCCTCCAGGAAAGCGTATGGATCACTCTACATCTGAGAGAATCTCCATGTCCTCCTACAACTTGCCTGGTTGTCTATCATTTGCTGCACACCTTGCAACAATCTTCATAGATCATTATTACTATGTCTCCTCCTTCACCTGATATCTCCTTCGCCTGAAGTCTACAGATGAAAATATCAGCTCTGATACCACTTGGTACAATCCCCCTACCTTAGCAGTGTTCTGCGACCTCTCGGTCTCTAGATCGATCTTCTTCTGAGCCGAAATGGCTCTTCAGGCTCCTGCTGGAACCCTTTGAATGAATCCACAGGTCCCTTTGTCCTCTGGCACAGGTCTTGAGAAAATTTGCGCACGCGCCCCCTTTTCAACGTTGTTCATTGTTCTGAACCAACACGCACCTTGGCGTTGATACCTTTCCAACTATCCCCTTCTTATCTGGTGACCTCGGGCTATGACCCAAGGCGTAAACAACACACCTTTCACGTTTCAGGGTTTCGAGACTCCTACATGCGAGCTCTCCCAGGCTCCTTGTCCTTCGAATCGTCGAACCTCGAAATAGGGCCTAACTCCAAAGTTGGATCCTCCCTTAACACATGACCACG
>SNQJ01S0001435.1:183137-224814 GCA_010110895.2 Picea sitchensis
TCCTGAAATGATGAAAAGAGCTTAACGGGCTTTGGCTCCTCTGTCCACGTGACCACGCCATATGACTTGGGGCTAACTCCTCCAAGCGCGTCATGATTTCAGGGTTCGTGAAGTTGCGATGCAACTCCAACCTCTCCTCCTTCTAATCCCTAAAGTCTAAAATTTCCCCTGGACAATCAACGGTCCAGATCTACCGTTGAATGGACGGTCCTTGTTCAATCACGATTTCTCCTTTCACGATTTTTGGGATGAGTGCCGATTGACACTCCCCTCTATTTTCCCCGATGAAGAAATGTCGAAATCTCCCCCTTGAGAGATCAACGGTCTAGATTCCTCTTGAACTGATGACCACGATCCAACTATATCGACGACCCACAACCTTTCAGGATTTTCCCCGAACCTTGACCACTCTCCATGTGTCCTCCTTGATGAACGGTGTCGATCATTTCGGTGATTTCTACGAAACCTCGACCATTTTCCACGTGTCCTCCTTGATGGATGGTCCTGGTCCTTTCACGAATTCTCCTTTCATGATTTTGGCCCAGTCTTCTCCTTGTTTCCCTAGTGCCAAAAACTCTGAAAACCCTCGACCCCACTGGATCGACGGTCCACACTCGTCCTGATCGACGGTCAGGATTTGATCACGATTCTCCCTTTCGAGACTTTGGGAGACTCTTCACTCTCGATCTCCCTGTATCTAAATCCCCGAAATGTGGATCTCTTGACACACGTCCTCTGAGATGGATGGTCCTGATGCTTTTCGGACTTGAAGAGTCCTCTCCCTTCTGTTGTTACAAGGCTTAAACCTCGCACACCTTCTTCCAAATCCGAAAGCTATCAACTCTTGGTGCTAGATCCGACAGTTCAGATCTGTCCTCCTTGCATGCTCTCCTCCTGCTTCCTAGATTCAATGGTCCAGATCTTTCTTCCTAGTGCTGATCCAATGACAGTTTTTCTCTTCCTCCCGAGCTTTCTTGGCTTTTTGACTTAGAAGATTTTCTAAGTCTCGAAGGTCTCAACCTTCGACTCTTCCTCTTGCGAGCCTGGTTCCTTTGGATCTTGTCTACGGTATAGAAATGTTGTCCCTTCTGTGCTTCGTCCTCTCGAATATTTACTCCTGTGCACACATTGCGTTTGAGGATCTCGAATAACTCAGATTCAAGAAGTTTTCTTGAAAAGAAAACTCCTTACGCCCACCTGGCGTTCTCCTGCTCTATGAACATCTTGTAGATCCTACAGAGTATTCAACAACCCTGTGAGTGTCTTCTCTTCGACACTTCTCTTTTCTGAGAACTCGAAATAGAATTCCCTAGTGCACTCTATGCACTCGATCGATTCCCTCTTGGTAGAGCTATACAGGACCTTCAGTAGTTCTGTCTTCCCTGAACTTGAGACAGAGTTCCTTCCTATACACTCCTTGCACCTCTGCTGATGAAGGTTCAATGCTATCCCTCTTAAGCTTTTCCAGGGTTGTCTCACCTCTGTCATCGCACACCTTGCGGACTATGTGCACTCCTTGCTCTCGGAAACTCCAAGATGGGAAGAAATTGAAACTTATGAAATACCTCACCAGTTATGCATTCAAAACACGAAATACATAAAAACATGGAAACACATACAAACAATTCATGGCAGGAAAAACTGCGCTTCTATTAATTCAGAAATGCCTATACAAGGTGTTTACAAAGGCTAGACTATAACAAGTCTCAGTTCTCTCTCGAAACCTCTCTTCTCTGGTCTCTCCTCCTATATCTCTCATTCTTTGTCCTATCACTCTCTAATTACAAAGAGGGCTCTCTCGAGCTTATCCTCAACCTCACCATCTCTGAGCTATTGCCATCACAGAGCGGCTCCTACGACTACATTACATAAATGGATGCCCAGTCCTGACTACGTCCTGGGCTTGTTGCAGGAAACCATTAAAGGAAACCTCAACCACCACCTGTACAAAGGCATGATCTGGTCTCTATCAGCCTTACAACATTAAATTCAAATTCAAATTTTGAAAAAGGAGAGGGTTGCGCCTCTCCCTTTCATGAATGTGCGCTGGATGTGCTAGTTGGCTGGCGCTTATGCTGAGTTGGAGCGATGCTCCTGCATCACACGCCTATGAAGAAAGATATATTATGATGCGATCTGCAGCATTTGATACACTTGCCAGACCTGTGACGCTGGAAGAAGTCATTTGATACAAAATATAGCTGAGATTATTTTCCACAATGATTGTGATTTGGCCTGCCACCGATCAATAAAAAATATGTACAATAATGAAGCTTGTTGATAGTCTTCTTGATGATCAAATACTTGATTCGTTAAAAACAATGAGTTGAATATCAATTCCGGGGCTTGGAATTAATTGGTGTTTCCAACTAGTTCTATCCCAGTTTTTTGAATAGTTTGTATCTTCTAGATATGGCCTGCTTGCATTGACTGGTCATTCAACATTCCATTCTTTATTAATTATTAATTTCCCTTTGCCGTTGAAAACTTGGGGTTTAATGTCCCTTCCCTATAATGTTACTGATCATTGACATCCGAGACAACTTAGAAATTCTATTTAGGCCCAATTCAAAGTCGAGAGAGTCATTTTATGTGACGTTGGATATGGGGGAAACTAATCCTGTAAGGTAACAAAAGTCGAGACAAGGAAAAAAATTCAAGTATGTTGTGACTGTTATTCTCCCTGTACTTGATCATTTGTTTGGTTGAAAAGCTACCTGAAGATTTGTATGTTGAACTTATTTGTTTTATTACATTAAATTGGAAGGAACATCCAGCCCAGCTGGAAAATGTTCTTTTGTTGAAGTACATGACTTCTTCCGGCAACACAGGTCTGGCAAGTGTATCAAATGTTGCAAATTGCATTTGTGCTCTACAGAATTCAATACACTTGCCAAACCTGTGTTGCTGGAAGAAACTATATACTTCAACGAAGGATTTTTTTGCATGTGACCTGAAAATCCATTCCAACTCCCAGGAATAAAACAAAGAAGATGAACAAAAAAATATTGAAGAAGGCCTTTCAATCAACCAAAGTAGCAAATACAGAGAGAACACCAACTAAAAGATACTTGTTTTTTTTTTTCCCCCTGTCTGAGTTTATGTTCGATAACAGAGTTTGTTTTTGGCTCAAATCCCACATCACATAAGACCAGGCTATATTATTTCGTTTGGGCCTCAATGGCATCTCTAAGTTGTCTTACATGTCCATGACCATGAACATTAGAATGAAGGCACCCTAAATCCCAACTCTTTGATGATAGAGAAAAATGGAAATAAGTATTTAAAAGTAACACTGGAGGATGACAGTATGATCTTTCGTAGATTTTGGGTTAATTTGTCTTAATGAAAGATGTTCTCGATATTTTCGCTTATTAATGCCAATTGTTTCAAATATGTGCATTGAATAGTGACTAATAGCACACATTAACATTCCCATATCTGAGTAGATTCTCAAATCTGACAACATCTAACATATGCACAATATTAAAGAGGGACATGACATCAAGGCCTCTGTGGATGATATGTTTGTGGTTGGTAGTGAGGTAGTACACTTTTGCACTGTTATTGTGATGAAGCCTTTACAAAAATAAAAGAGCCAGTATTTTTTTTTTTGGAAAACTCAAAATGTCGCTTGTCTATGCATTTTAATGGGAGATGTCCTCTACCTTTCCTCTTATTAAGGCCAATCTTTTCGAATCTGTCTGGTCAGTTGTCACCTTTTAAAGAATAATTAATGTCCATTGGGAAGGGAGGAAGGTAACGAGGATGGAGGGGAGCAAAAAATTCTTTTAAAATTTTCTGAACATGGGAAGGCATGAACCCGCAGAACTTTGAAAAGCCAGCTAAGTATGGAAAGGCAGGTCAGATAAACAAACTCATCATAGGCAGATGCAGGGCTAGGAGTTCGAGGAGTGTGGGTTTGAATTATAGAGAACAAAAGTTATGGGTGCAAGACGTATACATCGAACATGAGTTACCATAGTTCGATAGTACCTATCCGATGCTAGTCATGTCGTTTGGCTTGACGAATGCACCGAGTACCTTCATGAGGTTGATGAATGAAGTGCTAAAGGAATTCATTGGTAAGTTTGTCATTGTTTATCTGGATGACATATTGATTTTCAGCAAAATGAAAGAAGAACATTTGAAGCATTTAGCTGCAGTAATGAAGAAGCTATAGCAGGAGAAGTTGTTGATCAACATGAGGAAATCTTCATTTATGAAGACATAACTCATTTACTTGGGATTTGTCATATCGGCGAATGAATTAAAAATGGATCCAAGTAAAGTGGAGGTAATTAAAAGTTGGCCATCACCGAGAAATATTTTCGAGGTGAGAAGTTTTCATGGGCTGGCTAGTTTCTACCGAAAATTCATCAGGAATTTCAGTGGAATTAGTGCAGCGATGATGGATACTGTCAAGAAAAGACATAAATCTTTTTATTGGACTGAAGAGGCAGAGAAGAGTTTCAACCTACTGAATCAAAAGATCATGGAACAACCGGTTTTGGTGTTGCTGGATTTTAGGAAGGTGTTCCAGGTGAAATGTGATGCAAGTGGCTTTGCCATAGGAGCGGTCTTGAGCCAGGAGGATAGACCAATTGCATATTTCAGTGAGAAGCTGGATGAGGCAAAAGTGAAGTACTCCACGTATGACAAAAAATTTTATGCTATCATACAGGCGCTGAAGAAGTGGAGGCATTACTTGATCCCGGAAGAATTTGTCTTGTATAGTGATAATCATGCATTGCAGTTTGTGACTCAACAAGAGAAGTTGAATCAGAAACATGCTAAATGGGTAGAGTATATGCAAAATTTTACATTTGTAATTAAACACATTTCAGGTACTGCTAACAAAGTGGCTGACTCTTTGAGCAGGAAGTGTTTGTCGCTGCAGGAGTTCTGAGTCAAAACATTGGGTTTTGAAAATCTTAGGGACATGTACGCAGGAGATGCAGATTTTGCAGAAGTGTATGAAGCAGCTGAGAATCCAGTTCTCAGAGACAGAAGCCCATGGATAGATTATATGATCCAGGAAGGATTGTTGTTCAGAGGCAATCAACTGTGCATTCTGAATTGCTCCGTGAGGGAGAATCTGTTAAAGGAGAAGCACAGTGGTGGATTAGCAGGGCATTTTGGCCACGGCAAGACATTTGCAAAGTTGAGCGAAGCATAATTTTGTCCAGGAATGCGATCGAAAGTCAAGAAGTTTGTCAAAATATGTAGAATTTTCTAGCATTCAAAGGGCAGGAAGCAGAATGCGGGATTCTATCAACCGTTACCCATACCCGAGAGGCCGTGGGATGAAATCAGCATGGATTTTGTATTGGGATTGCCTAACACGCAAAGAGGACATGATTCGATCTTTGTGGTGGTTGACAGGTTTTCCAAAATGGCACATTTTGTCCCATGTCAGAAGACCAGCGATGCGACTCGTATCGCAAATTTGTTCTTCAAGGAGGTCGCTAGACTTCACGGGTTACCCAGAAGCATAGTATCGAACAGGGATACGAAATTCATTGGACATTTCTGGAGGACACTATGGAAGAAGATGGGGACTAACTTGATGTTTAGTTCTTCCTATCATCCTCAGATGGATGGGCAAACAGAGGTGGTAAATAGAAGTCTGGGAGACTTATTAAGAAGCCTGGTGACAGAGCGCCACAGCAGTTGGGACAATGTGTTGCCACAGGCAGAGTTTGCGTACAACGACTCAGTGAACAGAAGCACAGGGAAAAGTCCATTTGAGATTGTATATGGCAGGCAACCAAGAGGAGTTTCTAAACTGAGGGATTCAGAACAGATAATAACTAAGAGCACAAGCGCTGAAGAATTTGTCGAGACAATGAAAAAACTCCACAGCCATGTGAAGGAGCGATTGATGAAATCAAATCAAGAATATAAGCGCAGAGTGGATCAGCATCGGAGACAACTTCAGTTCGAAGTTGGTGATCTAGTTCTGGCACATATGAGGAAGGAAATATTCTCGAGAGGAACATACAACAAGCTGAAAATGAAGAAAATTGGGCCATGCAGAGTCCTAAAGAAATTTGGAGAAAACGCTTATGAAATTGAGTTTTCGAATGAGATCGAAATATCTTTGACATTCAATGTCTCATACTTATATCCATATAAGGCTGAGGAAGTAGGAGCTAGAAGTGATGAACAACCAGAAATCCAGTGGCAGAAGCAGATGCCGATTGCAGAGAAGCCACAGATGGAGTGTATACTTGACAAGAGAGTGAGCAAAAAGACCAGACGGAAGCAATACTACGAGTATCTAGTCAAATGGAAGAATCGCCCAATGGAAGATGCCAACTGGGAGACTAAAGCAGAGATACAAAAGCATGGACAGACCATGCAAGAGCTCATGGACAAGGGCCCATGAAAGTTTTCAAGACGAAGAGTATATGATGTAGGAGCATCGCCAACTCATCAAGCGAGCCATCACATCAAGCGGAGATCAGCTGGACAAACCAACCCAAATTTTTGAAAATGCTTTGGGATTGTAGCACAAGTCTTAATGAGCCATTTATGAAGGCGCATTTGTATATTGTATTGGACGTTGAGCCTTTAAGCTCTCGTCCTTTGGTAGATAGTCGACATTTAATAGATTTAATGCTGGTAGATAGGATTTTAAGTCTAGATTTGATAGTTTAGAGTTCGAGAGGGAAAACAGATATAGACACCCTCATTGTACCGTTGTAGGATAGTAGTGAAGAATAGAGGAAGCATTCAGGAGAAGAGAAGAGCAAGCAGAGAATATTGTATGAAGAACACCCATGTACAGGCATTTGAATTAATAGAAGGAAGCTTTGATTCAAACTCATGGTTTGTGTTACTTTCTCTGTGTATTAATGTTATGCTCAAGAATGTTTGCTTCTTGTTATGCATTTGCTTTGTATATGCTGTGCATATGATTTCATGTTTCAACTAAAGTCTGAAAGAGAGAAAGAGTGAGATTAAATTGTTTCTCTATCTGAGCCAAGAGATTCCTATAAGGTGTGCAGTTGAAAACATCCGCAAGGAGTGCGTTGATGGAGGCTCAGGTGGTTTAACTCTTGTTCTCATTCACCCAGAAGTAGATTGGGTTGTTGAAGCTGTGCAAGGAGTGTGCAGGCTGAAGAAGCAGAAGTCTCCGTTGTGAATCTGAGCAAAGGAGATCGAAGACTGCTGCTGCAGGAGTGCACAGAGTCGGAAGGATTCCATAATTGGGAAGTTGTTGAATGTTGAACGCAAGGAGTGCGCGCAAGTTCCTCTGAAAGAATCAGAGTGGAAAAGATAAGGAGGTATAGCACCTTCGCGATATCACTAAAAGAGAACACATGAGGTTTGTGCCATGGAAGGTTCAAGCAAGGAGTTGCAAGCGCAGGCGTTGGAGAGCAAGTTCTGAGAAGGAACACTTAGCCATTCTCAAGAAATCTTCAAGGAGGAGAAATCGACAGCCAGGATTCACAAAGGAAATACGCGAAATCCCATCAGCCAGTAGATCTTGGGAATTTGCGCAAGGTTTAAGTCCTAGTGAGCAGAGGAGGAGTCGCGGAGTAGTCATCGGGGTTTTGCAGGTCGAGAGAACTGAGACCTTTTGAGTCTCGAAACTCTGACGGAGGATCTCAGTCGTTGTTCTCGGCAGAACACGCGTCGGATGTCAGGCGAAGAGTCGGGGTTCAGTTCATCGAAGAATCAGGGTTTTCTAAGACATAGAACTCTCGCAGGCTGGAATCACGATCTACGATATCCCGACGGGCGCTCAGAACCGTCCAAAAGCAGGGACACATGGCAAGAGATCCCGAAGCGTCGTGAATCAGAGAATCAGGGTTTCTGGAGACAAGAGATTCGTGCATGTTGGAATCATGATCCGCGATTTCCTGATAGGATCAGAGCCGTTCAATGGCAGGGACACGTGGCAGGAGATCCCGTAGAGTCAGGGATCGGGGAATTGAAAGTCCCGTGTACATGACAATGGGAACCGTGATATCCCGATACACGATTTCCCGACGGGGTTAAGAACGTAGTGGAGGACAGGTGTTGGAAGGTCAACCCTCGCAGGGAGTCCACGCCAAGTGGCATCGGCATATCGCGAACTCAGAGGTTCGTGAGTTGGAGCTGCAAGGAATTGCATTAAAAGTTGCGAGGAGGCGAGGTTGCGAAAACACGACAGGAGGTTACCGGTGTCTCGGCACATCGGGACTGGGGAGTTGGAGAACCGAGTGCTGGAGGTCATGAGTAGCGAAGTCGTGAGAGAGACAAAGTCCCGATAAAGTGGGAGAAGGTCAGTGTTGACTGAGCCATCGGGAGTCAGGGGATCCGTGAGGATAGTGGATCACGAGAGCGCAAGTGTCGATTTCCCGATGAGGAAATTCCCGATAAGAGCAAGGAAAACATTTGGAGAATATTCATCGGGGTTCGAGAATTTGTGAGACCCGATCCTGTGAATTCAGGACTCGCGATCTTGTGAGGTCGGATTTCCTGATAGAACAAAGGGAGATCATAAGGAGAGTCCTGTGGGTATTGGAAAGTCCCGATAAGGGATTTGAAGAGCGTTTCAGCTCTTCGGGCCAAAGGAAGAGAAGGTCCTGTGGGAGCGAACGTGCCCTGGGTGGCATGTTTGCGTCACTATCCGCAAAGCCGTGTCCATAAAATTGGCTAAGTATGAAACCAAACGGTGGTCGGTCAGAATCGTGATGCCAAGATATAGATGGAGATAAATTTTTCCATTTCGCCACTCCAGGAACCTTCCAGCACAGAAACGTGAGAAAGTACAGAACCAAGAACGTATAATAGAGTGGAAGAACAAAAGGTAAAAAACAAGAACGTTTACAAAGAGGGAAAAAAAATAGGAGAGAATAACTATATCGTTCAGATAGAAACACTTACTCTCATAACCATGAAATATAGTTGGATCCGGATGAACTCTGGTTGAAGCCGTAAGAGATGCAATTTACATCGATTACAAAATTTTGTATGTTATGTTATCTTAATACTATTTTATGGGCAACCAACTGCAATATAATGTAATAACAGATTCAATTGTAGGTGCAACACCCCAACACTGCAAGCCCTAGGAAAAAAATAGTAAGCATCAAATAGAAACCCAGTTAAGAAGAACCAAAAGGCCCAACTGCAGCTGCGAGACCCGAACCCTGCAAAGTCGAAGCAAACAACAATAAACAACATCCAATGAACAAATAAGCAAGAACCAACCAGTCAAATAGGAATGTCCCAGTTCCAATCATGGTTGTATAACCCCAAACGTGCAAACTGCAACAAGACGAATAGGCAAACAAGAAAAACAAAAAATAGGAAAACAAGAAATCAGTGGAAATGCAAGAAGCAAGCATGAACCACTGAAGCAACAACACCACTGAAGTAAAATATTTCCCAAATTGACTGTAGATAACATTGCATATACAAGAAGCAAATAACAACCCAGTTAAGAAGGACCCAAAGGCCCAACTACAGTCGCAGGACCCCAACCATGGAAATTCAAATCAAACAACAATAAACAACATCCAGCGAACAAAGAAGCAAGAACCAACCAGTTGACCAGGAATGTCACAGTTGCAATCGCGGTTGCAGAACCCCAAACGTGACAACTGCAATAAGATGAAAAGAAAAACAAGAACAACAAGAATAGGAAAATAAGAAATCAGTAAAGATGCAAGAAGCAAGCATGAACCAGTGAACCAACAATACCATTGAAGTACAATATTGCCGAAATTGACTACAGAGAACATTGCATATATAAAAAAGGGAATAAAATGTATTGTAACAAGCCTGCTAAGTAAACATTCAATGTCGCAAATCCTGTTAGGTAAACATTTAAGCCTGTCAGAAATGGTATGTGAACATTTAAGAAAGAATGCAGTGTGGCAGGTCTCTGACGTACAATTTTTTTTATTATTATATTTTATTATAATTTATGTAACAATAGTTCGAACAGTAAAGAATGTGTTCGAAGGACAAAATTTGGATATGCTAGCATATCAAACATTGGGATAAATTTAGCTAGAAGAAAATGCTAAAACAAACATTCAAAATAATGCTAGCATTAATCGACCTTCAAGCAATGCATAAGAAAAATATATGATTCGAAAATACTATAGACGATTAAAAAGTTTGGATATGGTACCATATAAAACATTGGTAATAGCGAAGCCAACAATAAGACCCCCAATCTGTTATCCAATCATATCATAACCTATATGGTACCTTTTATTATATAAAAATCAATGTTTTTAGTTCCCTAGCTCCAACAATAGATATTATGAAAATATTTCTGGTAAAAGGAAAAACTAATACGAGGTCAACGAATAATCGATCGCTATAGTCCCTCTATGCCTACGGCAAGGACTAATAAGACAACTCATATAAATTCCAAATAAGTTCATACAGGAAATATCTTTCAAATAAATCAAGAAAAATAATATTTTATCATATTTTATGGTAATTATGGAAAAGGTACGAGTCAACTTGAGCATGCTCACGCTTATTTTTTAATTTAGTCTCACATTTTTTGAAATTTGGTTTCGGCATTCGTCACATTTCCTATCACTACACAAAATATAAATGTCAAACAATGAGCAAATCAATGAAATAAAATACAAATAAGCCATTTTCAAAAATCATAAGATTTACGACTAACTTCCATCGCTAATAACTAATATCAAATACAAAATAAAACATTTTAGTAAAAAGGAGACTTTAAATAGGTATAAGATTTACCGTTACAGGCAAACCCATTATTAAGAGAGGAAAAATACAGTTTCAAAGCCAAGAATACAAGGTAAAGGCGGTGGGGTTGGGTAGGCAATAAAAGAAAGGATTTGATTTAAGTGGGGAAAAAATTTACTTTGAAACCAAAGGCAGTTAAAGAAGTGTGATCCAAGATTTAGGTTTCGGGGATGGGGAGGAACGATTCTTCTCCATTCCTATGATAATGAATCAACATAATCAATAGGTGTGTGGGAAGTCAACACGTTAGTTAGTTAGTGAGGGTGCTTCTACCTTTTTGCGACCCATACTTCCCTTCCGCCGGCATGCGTGAGAACATACATATTAAATATAGCCCTTTTTGGTGGGCATGAACATCGGGGACATTGGCATGCATGTTGGGGATGGGTGCCATTTGTTTGTGCAAAACAACTATAGATTTCCACTACTAAGAAAAAAAATAATAATAAATTAATGAGGTATTATTTTTAGTCTCTCTAAAGGCTAGATTTTAATTTTAAGAAGCATTTGTAACCTAACAATTAAAACAATATAAATATTAAAAAAATAATAATTTGTTTCATTTAATACTTACCAAAGTTCTTCACTATCTTTTGAATGCAACACACATGTGTAACCTGTGGAGACATTATCATTGTCACTTTCCTCATGTATAGATTCTTTTCTGTGACGCACCCTGTAGAGTAAGAAAAACGAAATATTAGCAGAAGCAAAAGTACAAGAGAATGATTATTCCCACATCCTGTAGTACTAGTACTGGAATCTAAGATGTGATTACATCAAATGGGAGGACTTCCGTCTAATCCCGTCTAATCCCTCCAAGATGTGATTACATCAGGCATGCTTAGGAAATTAAGAAATATTCTTTTCAAGTTTTTTAAACACTCCAACATATGTCTAATCCCTTGCTGAGCATTGTTGCTGCCACAATACATACCATACATTTAAACAATCCTCTATTTATGTGCCAACTTAGAATATCAATCGAGTATATAAGATGAGATTTGCATGGAAGCATGCGTCAAAAAAACTATCAAAATTTGTAGGAACCTAGATGGCATCTTCGTTTTGGAATCAAAGCTAGCTTCATTTTGGAATCAGAGCTAGTGGCAGCGGTCACCCATGAACCTCCACCAGCTGGGAAGGAGTGTTCGCAACTGGGTCTTCTAGCAACACCAGTGCCCATGGCATGGCCTCATAGGTAAGGGTTATGTGGTCATGTGCTTGGTCATTCCTACATGTGCTCCTGTGTCATAGGGTTACCCTAAGTTCATAGAATTTATGAGGAATGATGAAGATCTCAAGGCCACTAGATTTTCTCTCGGAACTCCAGGGAAATTTCGAAGATCACTTTTGCTTTGTAGGCCATATTGAATTTCTCTATTTCCTTGATATTGGAATATGATGTTGGATTATAGGATCATCTCAAGAGTTTCCTTAGGATTTAATGGGAAAAATTTGTAGAGCACCCATGGATATGCCTATCGATAGGCTCAACTGAGCCTCCATCTAGCCCACCACGATCTTCAATGTCGAGAAAAGACATGCAGAATGTGAGTACAATGTTTATATTTATTTATTGAATATAGATCACAACTGACACCATTGAAGCCACAGAGGATGCATACAAGCTGTGTGAGATGGAAAGAACATCTATGAACAACCGTGTGACTAACGGGTTTCTGAACAACTTGATTCATTTTACAGGGTATCTTGTTGTTGGATTCAACCAAGTCGAAGATTTACATCATCATGGAGTACGCTAATGGTTTGGAGCTCTTCAACTAGGTCGTCCACAAGGGGGGACTGAGGGAAGAGGAGGCGAGGAAGCATTTTCAACAACTGATAAGCACGATCGACTTCTGTCACGGCCGGGGTGTGTACCACCGAGACTTGAAGCCGAAGAATGTGTTATTAGACAACAATGGGGATGTGAAGGTCTCTGATTACAGATTGAGCACATTGCCGGAGAAGTTCAGTAAATATGACCTCCTCCACACCCTCGGATGAGGATAACAATTCGACAATCGACGAAGGTTCATTGGTTTCTCTGGGGCTTCATGCCCCCACAAGCCAATAATGATATCGATGTTTCACTCCTCGACGATGTTGAATCCTCCTTCTCCATCCCTGAGCTAGACGATGTTGACTCTTCCTTTCAACTTGGCTTGCCTCAACACCTTCAACATCATCTCCCACTCTCCAGGGTTCAGTCTCTGTGTGATGTTCAAGAATAACGACGTGAAGTAGGAGAAGGAATCGAGCTTCACGTTGACTTAGTGGGTGTTCATCATCATGTATAAACTAGAGGAGATTGACACGCTGTTTTGGTTCATCTTTAAGAAGTCAAAGGAATTTAAGGTAAAGTTGCAGGGGTTGTTTCAGTTCAAATTTAATAATTTGAAGGACTTTAAGGTGAATTTGCAGGGTCTATGGAGGGGTGGAAGGGAAATTTTTGTATAGATGCAGAGATTTTCGAAGTCACACCTTCACTCTTTGTGGTGGGTATTTGCTCTTCGTGTTGGATCTTCTAAAAATAGATGGGGAAATACGATGAAGTATAGTAAGTTCTGTATCCAGGAGCTCAGGCCAAATCTCAAGGAAATCATCTTTCAAATGGAAGTATGACCAGTCATTAAGCTTGATGGATTTATGTTATACTATGGCATTAGGTGGAAGACTTGCATGACATTAGATCGTGGCGTTCAGTGAAGGAGAATAGGGAAATATTCATGCAGATAGCCATTGAGCTTTGAGGAGGCGAAAAGGTCGAGGCAACAAACAATTTCAGTGGTGGCAAAAGGTAGTGGTAGAAAAAGGTTGAGGCAAAGTGGCACCATAGATCAATGATGGCATGTAATAAGTACAGTGCAATGATGGCATATGCAGTGCCAACCAATTAGAATTTTTTTTTATAATTATTTTTAAACCCATACAAATGTAAAAAATAAATTAGCACACACCAAGGCTAATTAAGTCAATTCATACAAATGTAAAAAATAAATTAGCACACACTAGGGCTAATTAAGTCAAATCATAGTGAGCAAACCAATAAAAAATTCAATGGTTTTATTTGAAAAAATAAAATAAAAATTTTACTTTCCAAAAAATTGGAAATAATACATGTTTTTCACAAAACTTACAAAAAACTTAGTGGAAAGTTATACTTCTACTCCAAAAATCACCTATTAATACGTCAAAACAAACCATGTAATATCGAGTCAATGATAGTTGACCTCCAAGTTGTTTCTATAGTCCCTCGCTTGAGGAAGGGACTAATACATGTGAGTTTTTTTATGGAAAAAAGGTGTGGTGTACTATTTTTAATTTTTTTATTTTTTTATTTTTTACTATGCACATGGTGTAATATGTGATAAATCTCCTTTATATGGGTGGAGAATGGTATAAGGTGAATATTTTTTTAAAAAGGGTTTTTTAAGATATACCTTTTTTTAAAAGTTATATTTTTGGAGCTTAAAACATTTTTTTTGAATTCAACCTTGGATTTTAAGATTTGTTCATCCATTTTAAAAGAGATCAGTTTAGTATAAGATATGGTTTGGGAGGTTATGGAGAAAGTGTAGAGTTCTAAGTTTGAGGTGGATAAATTCAGCGGTAAGATTAGATTTGTGCTATGGAAGCTCAAGATGTGGGATCTTCTTGTGTAACAAGGATTGCAAAAGGATTTGGCTGGAAGGACAAAGAAATTGGCAAGCATGAAAAATGAGGACTAGGAAGATCTGGATGCAAGAGACCTCAGTACCATTCATTTGTGTCTGGCAGATGAAGTGTTGTTTAACATTGTTGAAGAGCACACAACAACAAGTTTGTGGAACAAAATGGAGAGTTTGTATGGGACAAAGTCCTTAACGAATGGAATCTTCTTAAAGAGGCAATTGTACATCTTACGGATGAAAGAAGGTACAAAAATTGTTGATAACTTAAATATTTTCAATACTCTTATTGTCAATTATCTAGTATGGAAGTAAAGTATGGAGATGAGGACAAGGAAGTTACGCTATTGTGCTTGTTCTGTAATTCTTGGGATCATATGGTCACATCTATGTGGTAAATTTCAACAAATGTCATTCATTATGACATTGTTGTGGGAGCTCTGTTGTCTGAGGAAATGAGGAGAAGATCCAGTAAAGAAACCTATACAACAGAAGCAATGGTGGTCAGAGGCCGACCTACAAAAGGATGGAAAGATCAAAAAGTTACCACCATTTCTAAGTCAAAAGACAGTAAGGGCAAGGGAAAATGTTGGTTTTGTGGAAAATCTAGGCATCTCAAGAAGGATTGTTGGAAAAGACAACAATCATCTAAAGAGGCCCCAAAATAGAAGCAAATTCAACTGCAACAACTTTAGGTTCAGGTATGGTTGATGAATTTTTATCTGTCTGTTGTGTCTCACCACCTATTTTCACATAGAAGTTGTAGGGTGGTGATGGTTGAGTCACCATGAAATAAAAAAAAATTGTTTTTACTTTGGAGTTGTAAAAATTATTGATTGCATGTAAATGATAATATGTCTGTAAGACCTGGATAGGCATGTGTACCCCTAGTTTATTGGGTCACCTATGAAAATTCTATACATGGATTTAGGTAGATTTAATATGTGAGGGGGCCATATATGTTGAGTTAGTCTTAACTCAGTGAAAGAGTTAATGAGTTAAATCTATTTTTTAGGTCAAAGTAGGTGGTTTTTCGGGTTCATGTTTTTTTGGTATCTTGTGGTATTGTGTCAATGGATTGGATGTAATGAATCCTATAAAAGGCTTGGTGAAATCCATTGTAAATGGGATTAGAGGTAAGAAATAAAGGCTTAGTTGGCTAGATTTGGTCAAGGGAATGTTCATGTTAAGATGGAGCATTGAGACTCTAGTGTGAAGTCCTTAGAGGTGAGTGGAAAAGGTTCACTTGGGTTGGTTTGGTCGGATTTGGTCAAATTTGTTTGAATGCAAAGTTTGAGGTGGATCGGTGTGTTTAGGTTAGAAAGGTGGGTTCATAGAAAGGTTGATATGTTCCTAGGTCAATCAAGTGTTTGAAAATATATGATAAAGGTAGGTTCATATCCATGGAACTTGGAAAGTATTGCAGGGAAGTTGGGATCGAATAGGCATGTTCAGTAATTCCAAGTTGCAACAATAGTTGTGGAAAGAAGCACTTCTGCTATCTAGTAACTCGGTCACCATCGATTACATAAGACTGGAATATTTCTAAAGAGGTATGAACATATCATCTGGCGATTACTCAAACATGAAATTATTCGGTTGTGATGCTTATGTTTTCAATCAACATGTTAAGGGATGCATAATGTGGGATCCCACTACCCACAAAATCATCATGGATAGAGATGCAGTGTTTGATGAATCTCCTTTTATAAAATCAAACATAGTAAAATATGAAAGGTTGAAAGAATGACCAGTAGTAGAAGGGTGTTTGGAAGGTATTGATTTCCATGAAGGTTTCTCTCCAGTTGTTAAAATCTTGTTTCTATTCATTTTGTGTTAACACTAGTTGTGTTAGTACAACTAGATGTTAAAACTGTTTTACATGGAGTTTGTTGGATAAGGGGATGTATATGGAACAACCATAATGGTTAGTTAAGGATCACAACATAATATTCGTTTGCAAACTCACGAATCATTGTATGGCCTGAAGCATTTCAGACAAATGGTACAAGATGTTTGATTCCTTCATGGTGAGCCAAATTTTACAATAAGTGAGTTTAACCATTGTGTTTATGGTATATTCATTATCTTGGTGTTATGTGTTATGCTTGTTGCAAGCACAAACATGGTTGAGGTCAACAGGTTGGATTAGTTTGTTAGGACGTTTGTTGTGAAGGATATGGGAGTAACAAAATAAATATTGGGCATGGAAATACACAGAGACACGAAATATGGTAAGCTTGGTTATCACAATAGAAGTATGTGGTGAAGATACTCACGAAATTCGATATGAATAATGTGAAACCAATAAAATACCTTTGTCTTTCCATTGTAAGTTTTCTTCGGGTCTATGTACTAACTAATGAAGAAGAAAAGGGTTGTATGTCTAGAATATTATATGTTAGTAGGAAGTTTGATGATTGCGATGGGAAATGGTCAACATTTCACATGCAGTTGGTGTTTTCAGTAGACACATGGCAAAACCAGGTGAAGAGAATGGAAATGGGGGCTTCAAACATAGAAGCACAAGTATCACCTACAGTGATTGTAGTGATTTAGTATGTGGTTGTGATTCATGAGATTTGGACAAGAGGAGAACTACCTTAAGTTATGTCTTTCAAGAATGCAAGGATATATTGGGTAAGTTTAGACAAGTATAGGATGAGGTGTTATGTGGTAATCAAAGTGTTTTGCATTTGAATAATAGTCTAGCGTATCAAAATGGACAAGTGCATCGATTCATAAGACATGTTACTGATGGAGGCAGAATGGTCCATACAGGAATGAATCAGGCATACATGTTCATGTAACAGTACTTTTAGAGAAGTTGTGGAATTGTGATGATTTTTTCTTCTCTTGGCTTTAAAGAAAGGTGATGAATAAATTTGGGCATGATATATTAGGTAAATTGTTGTCACGGTGAAGATTGTTAGAAACATGCCAACGAATTTCCCATGTGGTCACATGCACATGCATGCAACTATATTTAGATTGTGCATGCATCCACTCTTCAATGAACAATTTGTGTATCTATTTGATCTATTTATGATCATTTCGTGTAACTGTGTGATAGATGTTATATATACGAGCATACCCATAGAGGTGAAAGTGAAATGCAGTGTAGTGTGTGAGCAAGACACAATATTATGGAGTGCGGTGTGTGTGTAGAGAGGAGAGGATGGTTGTATGCCTGGGTTGGCTATTGTAATTCGCCCTTGAATAATAAGAATATTGATTATCATTTCCCTATGGTTTTTCCCGTATTGGGTTTCAACATAAATCACTATGTCAATTTGTGATTGTTGTTCTCGATTTAATCTTGGTTTTATATTATTTTCTATTATAATCTTGTTACGTTTTTGCTTCCACTGCCTAACAACATTCTAATTTGTGAGAATATTTGAAGTGGTTTTGGAAAGAGATAATTATCTCATTGAATGATCTCTCATGACATTGGAGAGAGGTGGATATTCCAGAGCTCACGGGGATCCATATCTTTTGAGCCAAGGGCCACTATTTGAAGGAAGCTAAAAGGAGGAACAAAACCAAACATGAATGATCCGGATTTATGAGCAGAACAAAATGACTACATATTATTAACAAGTTCTTAACACAAAATAACAGAGATATAGTAAAACTCATTTTCTATTTAATAAGGAAATAAGATGAAACTGTAAAATGCAGTGGAAACAAGCTTGCTGGAATGGTGGTGGCTTATCTCTGAGAAGAGATGTGATGGCTACGCTCATTCGCAAGAAGATGATTACAATGAGGCTATGAAGGAATTTTTACAATAAAAAGGAATGACAAAAACCCCAGATATCCAAAAACCTAACCCTAGGAGATGAAGCGCCAAAAGTCATGTGGGCCCCGTTTGGGTAAGTTAGTACATCAACTTCCTAGGATCGTAACTTTTACATACGATCTATGTTTTATTTGTATGATATCCCGTTGGAAAGGTATCATCGAAGAGATTCATTTTGGGGGAAATATCAAAGGAAATTACATATTTCTCCCCATGTTCCCAAAAAACATCATTTGGGGCCTCAAAACGGCTTCGGAAGTGAAAAACTTCTAAAAATAGTAAATTACAAAAATTGCCAGAAAATTGTTTTGAGCCAGTTGGAAAAGGTGGGTGGCCAACAATATCCACTTGGATCGATCCTCCCTCCTTAGGAAGAATGGTATCCATTTCGTTAAGTTCCCCCATCAGATGAGGAAAATTCTGTTGAATTTGGGCCCGGGTGAGCCACTTTCTTTGGTGCAGGAGGTGCCCTGCTTTGACGACTTGATAAAGTTGGATCCTTTGTTGTTTAGTTCCCTTGATATGTGTTTCCACAATATGATCACTAGACTCCTATTGTATGTAGTCAGGGTTGAGCTCTATTGGTGTCAGTTGTTCAACTACTTTTGAGGTGTCCAATAATGGTGGGAAATAAGGGCAAAGGAGATCCACGTTGAACACTGGGTGCAGGCCAAGGAAAGGAGGAGTTTTGAGCTTAAAAGAATTATCCCCCACAACCATGGTGATGGTGTACGACCCATAATAGAGTGGGCAAATATTTCGATGGGGTCATGTAAGGAGTTCTTTCTGCAAGTGCAACCAAACTTTGTCTCCCACCTGAAACTTATGTGGCACCCGATGTTGATCATGGCACTGCTTGTACTTGTCATTGGACTTCTGTAGGATATCCTAAACCTATTGGCGGATGTGTTGGATCCACTCAGTTAACTGGGTGGCTTTGTCAGCTTCAGTTGGAGCAGGAGATGAGTCGATCGAGACTGCAAGGGGAAGTGAAACATCTATGGGACCCAATGGTTGGAATCCCAACCCCACCTGAAAGGGGATACGGTCGGTTGAGATATGCAAGGCTTGGTTGTAGCTATGTTTGACATAGGAAAGGATCTCATCCCATGTGAGAGGGTTCTTTTAATTATACATGCAAAGGATATGCACAATCATTCGATTTACAATTTCAGTTTGGCCATCGGTCATGGATTTGGTGAGCTTGGTGTCCAATAGTGACCAGAGGCTCGACCAGAATGTGCTAAGAAATCGACTGTCCTGATCTGAGACACTGGTTTGTGGGATTCCAAAATGTACCCAGACTCGTTCAAAGAAGAGCTTGGCAATGGCCTTTGTTGTGATTCTCTTCTTGCAGGCAACCATAATCGCCATCTTAGAAAAGCGATCAACAACCACAAAAACAAAGTCATTTCCCCACTTGGTGGATGGAAGGCCTACCATGTGGTCCATTGAGATGGATTCCCATGGTCTGTCAGGAGTAGGAAGAGGGGTGTACATGCCCTATTTCTTAGTGGTCGGTTTGGAAATAACGCAGACAATGCAGGACCTGATATACTTGCTGACCTCCCTTCAAATTTTGGGCTAGTAGAAATGTTTCTGTAGCATCGCCACTTTCTTTTCGACGCCGAAGTGTCCTGCCACCCGGCTATAGTGAGCTTCCCAAATCAGCTTCTCTCTCTCTCTTGATGGAACACATATATGACACAGACGACACAACAACTCATCATGAAGATGGAAATTATCGACAACTTCTTTGGCACCCAACATTTGGTAGGTGGTGGCGAAGTCTGGTTCTATCTCATAGAGTTGGAGGCATTCAGAGGTCTCATAGCCGCACAAGTTTAGCACAGTGGTGAGTGCCATGATTGGCAGTCTGCTGAGGCAATTAGCGATGCGATTGGTGCTTCATGTTTTATACTTGATGTTGAGGTGAAATTGCTGCAAGTATGTGGACCACTTTTGATGGTGGTCATTCTACAATTTTCCTTGTGTCTGCATGAATTATAGTGGCTTATGATCAGTGTGGATGACTGTCTCCTTCCAAAGAATGTAATTTCTCTACTAGTGGAAGGCTTACACAATGGAGTACATTTCTTTGTCATAAGTTGGGTACTTAAAAACAACATCGGACAGTGTCTCACTATGATAGGCCACGGGGTGGTCGTGCTGAGTGAGAAAGGTGCCCACAGCATAGTTTGAAGAATCGGTCTCGATATCAAATGGTTGTTGTAGGTCTGGTAGTGAAAGTACTCGGGTTGAGCACAAGAGTTGCTTCAAATCATCGAACGCTTGTTGTTGGGACCAGCCCCACGCAAATTTTTCCTTTCCACCACCCCTTGTTTATTTGGCTAAGGGCCCATGCAATATGGGAGAATACCAACATGAACCTATGGTAGAAATTGGCAAGGCCCAAGAAGCTCCGAAGCTCAGTGAGTGTGGTTGGGGCTGGCTAGTCACAAATGACTTGGATCTTCGCTGGAACCACATGTACGCCATGCTGATCAATGATGTAGCCTAGGTAATGGATCTTGTCCATGCTGAAGGAGAATTTTTCAATTTGGAGTATATATTGTGCTGTCGTAGGGTGTGCATAACCTGTTGAATATGCTGCAATTGTTTGACCCAAGTATTTTTGTAAATGAGAATGTTTGTTGGCATGATTTATAGGAAAGCGTGTGCTTGTCATTGATGGCAAGAACAACAGTGACGATGGCATGATTACAGGTAGAGAGTGCAAAAGGAATAAAATATCAGGAGGAATAGTGTGAGTTATGCAAATATCATAGTGTGAGTTAATATCAAAACTTAGAAAGGAAAGCACAGTATATAAATGAATGAAGATTAAAATCTCAAAAGAGATGGTGCGATAAAACTCGGATGTAAAGACGCGAGGAGGTTACAACGATAGTTAGGAAAACCGTTAGATCCAGGAGAAGAACATGTGCCACATGAGGATCCACGTCAGCAAGGACACATGGCACAATCAAACAATGATAAGTGTCAAGTTGATTCGACATTTCAGGTACTTGAAAATCACAAATCCGAGTGACACGTGGAAACTACTAGGCTTGTGACATGTCGTTAAGTGACATAACTAAGTGACATCACTCTGGAGGAAAGAAGGGGTTTGATATTTGAAATCTCCAAATTCTGTAGATCTGAAGGAGATCTCGACCATTGATCTGAAAGGGACACGCATCAATGGATTGACAACTTCGGAAGATTGATGTACAGAAAAAAGAACAGGTTGAGATTTGAAATCTCCGAAGTCCATAGACTTGCAGGGGATTGTGACCGTCGATCCAAAAGGGACACACGTTGTTGGATCATGAACTCCGAGTGAAATACTCCGGGAGCAAGCAGAGTTTGAGAATCGAAACTCCCGAAGCCCGAAAGAGGAAATCGATCTCGTCCATTGGTTTGAAGGTCCATATGTGACCTGATCATTGAGACTAAGGATCACACGTGGATAGATGAAAGAAGGCAGGAAAGGAAGATAGATCAGATCCATTGATCGAAGGAGCATCATCAATATTGTGAGATCGATGGTCCCGTCGCATTGTGCGTCCAGAACATGCTCAGGAATTAATTTTTCATGAGCGGGCCGCAATCGAAACCACAGTTTTGGAGAAAGGATGCATTGAGGCTCATAGTGAATTGCGGGGTGAAAGGAGGGTTTCCCTCAAACCTCCTATGGACGTGCCCGCAATTGCGTGGTCACGTGAAGTTCATAGCCCAAGGTTATATCATGAAAAGGAGATAGCGCTCACTAAACGGAGATTGGGAAGCTCCTTTTGAATAGGTGTTTGGTCACCGTTGATGGTCACATGAAGGAAGGGGATTAGAAGCCAAAGAAGCGATAATTGACTAGCTATAACTGCAAGAACAGAGTGATTGTATTTTCCAGAGAATTCGAGGAGCTACAGGGTGATCGCCAGAGGAGCTAAAGAGTATCTAGGTAACTTCCAGTGGAATGAAGACTGATCATAGAGACAATTGACAGATGGAAAAGTGTCAAAGTCTATAACTACAACAGAGAGGATAAGCCCAACTATGACAGAGAAGACGAAGTGTCGCACTGCTAGAGAAGGCAAAGAATATCAGGATAAGCCACTGATGATGAACAGGCTCAGCATAACCACCAAAGAAGACAAAGAGTTGCCATGATGATTAGGAAGAGGACTCACCATGAGAAAAATATGCAAAACATAGAAGTGAAGTGATTCTTCTCATTAGCTATGCAGTTGTGAGGAATATATGCAGTGAACAACCCATAAGGAAGAACAATGACGTAGTGATGAGCATGTAGAGGCATAGTGCATAGAATATAGATGGTGCACATAGCATAAAATGTAGTGAACCAGCAAAGCACATGGGATGAGAGAAGAAAGACACTGATGTAGGCAGAGAAGAGCAGTGTAGCAGAATAATGATGAGATTGGTAAGCCATTGATAAATGTTGTATCACTATGTTAAATTTAAGAAAGAAAATATTTATATTTCAGGGTGGTAGGGAGGTGCTAGGGAGGACTGTTTTCCTCAGAGTTTCAAGTGGGTGCTTGAAGACAGGGAGTTGTAACTTCCATCTAGTTGCATCCAATAAAACCACGGTGGCAGGGTGGTGCAAGGGAGAACTATTGTTCTATGTTATACATGTTGGTGTCTATGTAACTATAAGTTGGTGCTGGAACAATCATGGAGTTGGTTCTTCCTTCTAGTGGGTGCTAGAGAAACCAGAGAGTTGGTGCTCTCGACAAGTTTCTTCTTGTAAAACAGAGGTTGTATCCTCAAGAGGAGTTGGAGCTCATAAGAATGATAATGTACACAAAATAAAGGTAACTTATCATATCAATAAGAAGAGGTTTTTCCCTTTATGGGTTTCCTCAGGAAATATCTGTCTCTGTATATTTCATGTGTGTGATTGATGTTGAATATTCTATTTCTTACTTCCTTGCATTATTGTGATCGTCATTGAGTGTTCTGTAAAGAGTTTAAAATGGGCATAATTGTATATTTCATGTGTGTGATTGATGTTGAATATTCTATTTCTTACTTCCCTGCATTATTGTGATCGTCATTGAGTGTTTTGTAAAGAGTTTAAAATGGGAATAATTTTGTAAACACAGTAACAAATGATTCCCCCCCTCCCCCCGCTCAATTGTCCAACAATTGGTATCCGAGCCCATTCATTTTATCTAAGGGTAGATCCTAGAGCTTAAACATGAATAGCCATGAAGGAACTTCAACCAATAAGGCCCCCCTGTTCAATGCAACAAACTTCACCTTCTGGAAAGTTAGGATGAGAACCTACATAATGGTCGTAGGTGTAGATGTCTGGGATGTGGTAGAGACTGGTTATGTAAATCCATTTTTACTAGCTTCTAAGTATGACAAGCTAGAATTCATCTTCAACTCTAAGGCTATGAATTATATTCTATGTGGGCTTGTAGAAACAAAATTTGTAAAAGTTATGCACTTATAATCTGCCAAATAAATGTGCGACAAACTCATCAGTAGTTATGGAGGTAATGAGAAGGCAAAGGATGCCAAGATTCAAACCTATAGATTACATTTTGAACAACTAAAGATGAAAGAGGATGAAACTATTGGGAAGGACTTTCTAAGAGTTGAAGAACAAGTAAATGAAATGATAGGACTTGGTGAAAAAATTGAGGATGTCTTTTTAGTTCATAAAATTTTGAGATCTCTGCCAAATAGGTTCAACCCAAAGGTCTCTGTTATAGAAGAATTTAATGATCTAACAGCTCTGTCTATTGACAAAATCCTAAGAAATATAACTACCTATGAAATGAGGATATGTAAAGATAAACCCACCTCTAGAGAAGCATCATTTATAACAGATAAGAATCAGGATTCTGAGCCTAATGAAATTGAAGCAAAATTTATGAGAAGACTAAAGAAAGGATCAGGAAAGTAACAAGGCAAATTTCCCTTCAAATGTTTTAACTATGGAAATATAGGTCACGTTGCATCTAAGTGTCCACACAAGAAATAGGATCAGAATTCTTAAGGTGAAAATAAGTACAAACCCAAGAGATTTGGTAAAAATAAACGTTTATGTGTAAACAATGATGACTCTTCAGAAGACAGAGATTGTGACTCTTCCTGTGAAGATAAGATTAATGAATTTATGCTTATGTCCAAAGAGGATTATTATAATAAAATCACATGAAGTGATGTTGATGATGAAGATGATGTGGTTGACTTGGACGGAGAATGGATCAGTGCTCTAGAAGAAATTGCTAGACTCAGATCTAAGAATAAGAAGAAAAAATAATTGTTGATACAGTTCGAGAAAGACAATAAATAACATGATGAAGACTTTGCCCTGCTAAAAGTGGAATTAGAAGAGGCAAAGAAAATAGAGGACATTCTGAAACAATGGTTATTAGAAAAAAGGGAAAGATGTGAAGCCTTGGAAGAAGAGGTAGTAAAAACCAGAAAAGAGGTGGAGAAGTTTAAAACATTGTATCTCCAAAACATTCCAAGCATTAAAGCCACAACAGAACTAAATGATATTTTGAGTAAACAAAGAACTCCTTTGTTGAAGATTGGTTTAGGTTATGTAAATGGTTCAAGCAACAAACAACCAGAAAGCAAAGAGCCAGTAATAATGATCAAGTTCCAAGTCAACAGACAATCAGACCATGAGAGTACTCTGTCACCAAAAGCTAATAAAGACAAGATGATCCCTAATAAAAAACAAAGAGATCAGAATATGGAGCAACAAATTCCAAGAAGAAGGCCATCCTTCAGGTACCAAAATTTCTTCCATGGTTACAATTTTACTGTTCTAATTTTGGTCATAAGATTGTAAATTATCAAATTAAGTTTAGAAACATGTAATTGAGGAGGTAAAGAAATACACAATATTTACAACAAAGAACTAAGTAGCCAATTAATAGAAAATGTAGAACCACTCACTTTGACCTACTGAACAATGATCTCAAATGTTATAATTGTCATAAATTCAGCCACAAAGCTGTAAACTGCCATCTGAAGTACAAGGAAGATCCAAGGATAAATCGTTTAGCTATAAATGCCAACACATGGAAAAAGAAAGATAGTGAAAAATGTGGTCTAGTAATTTCAGCTCAAAAACAAAAGGACCCCTGGTATATAGACAATGGATGTTCCAAGCACATGAATGGAGACAAGGATAAGTTTTTGTCTCTAAGTAAAAGAAAAATAGGAAATGTAACCTTTGGAAATGATGAACCAGGTAAAATCAAGGGTAAAGGGATGGTGAGTCTAAGTAATGGTAAAGCAAAATCCTAGGATGTTCTGCTTGTAGATGGGCTGAAAGATAATTTTCTTAGTGTAAGTCAAATGTGTGACAAAGTATGTGAAGTGGTGTTCATTTCCAAGGATTGTAAGATAAAGTCTGTAAACTTAGTTCAAGTGGTGGCTAAAGACATAAGGACAAAAAATAATGTATATGTGCTGAAAGAAGATAAAGAAGTGTGTCATCTAAGAAAACATGATGAAAGTTGGTTATGGCATAGGAGACTTGGACATCTAAACTTTCACCACTTAATCAAGCTCAAAAATATTGAGACAGTAAAAGATCTTCCAAGAATATCAAAGCCACAAGACTTTGTGTGTAAACCCTTCCAAGTAGGAAAGATAACCAGAACAAAGTTTAAATCCAAGAGCTCTACTTCAACAGAGAAACCACTCTATTTAGTTCATATGGATTTGTGTGGACCATCAAGATAGGAAGGAACAGGGAAAGAAAACTACTTTATGTTGATCATTGATGATTACTCCAGACTTACTTGGGTTTCTTTTCTCAAAGAAAAAGTTGAAGCATTTGAGAAATTTAAAATATTTAAGGCTTTAACTGAGAATCAAACAGGAAAGAGGTTAAAGGTAGTAAGATCAGACAAAGGAGGAGAATTTATGTCAATTGATTTCAAGGTATCATGTGATAAACATGGGATCAAGAGAGAATACAAAATCCCAAAACTCCATAACAAAATGGAGTAGTTGAAAGGAAAAACAGAATAGTTCAACAAATGGCTAGTTCAATGATGAATGAGAAGAACATTGGTCAAAACTATTGGGTAGAAACAATACACACAACAATCCATATTCTTAACAAATCCCACCTCAGACCACATAGTGACAAGACACATTATGAACTGTGGTATGGAAGACCTTCTTCAATCAAACACTTCAAAGTCTTTGAGAGTAAGTGCTACATAAAGAATAATAATGAATACCTTGGCAAGTATGATGATAGAGCTAATGAAGGCATCTTCTTAGGATATTATACCAATAGTAAAGGATATAGATGCTTTAATAAAAGATTGCATAAATTAGTTGACTGCATTAATTTAAAGGTTGATGAAGGAGTTCTAGTAAGAGAGGTGAGAAATATTGAGTCTACTACAGAGGACACAGATGACATTGAATATGAATAGGTCTAAGAATCATATGGAGAAGAGACACCCATACAAGAAGAGTCGGGACAACAATTAGCATCAAATCCTTCCTCCAGAATTACTCAAAAGAATCATCCTGAAAGTTAGATAATTGGTGAGAAAGACAAAGGTGTACAAACCAGGAGAAGGATAATCAAAGACACTGAGCAATATCATATGGCCTTCATATCCATGGTGGAACCCAAGAACTTTAATGAAGCCAGTAAAGACACAAATTGGTTAAAATCAATTAATGAGGAACTGGACCAGATTGAAAAGAATGACACCTGGGAATCCATTCCTAGACCAACAAATAAAAATGTAATAGGATAAAAATGGGTCTAGAAAAATAAGATGAATGAGCAAGGAAATATTGTAAGAAATAAGGCTAGATTGGTCTGCAAAGGATATGCTCAAATAGAAGGATTGGATTTTGATGAAACATTTGTGCCCGTAGAAAGATTAAAAGCTATCAGAATGTTCCTTGCATATGCTTATCATAAACAGTTTAAATTATATCAAATGGATGTCAAATCATCTTTTCTAAATTGATATCTAAAAGAAGAAGTTTATATGGAACAATCAGAGGGTTTCCAACTGTCCGATAACCTTGACTTTGTCTGCAAGATGAAGAAATCCTTATATGGGTTGAAACAAGCTCCTTGTGCCTAGTATCACAGATTGGATAAGTATCTTCAAGAAAAAGGGTTCAAGAGAGGAACAGTTGACAAAAATATATATATCAAAACATAGGGTAATTATTTTCTCAATGTGTTGGTCTATGTAGATGACATCATCTTCAGAAGCAATAATTCTTCGTTGGTACAATGGTTTGCTTCTACCATGCAGTCTGAATTTGAAATGTCTATGATAGGGGAACTGCCATTTTTCCTTGGTCTACAAATTACTTAGAGGTTTGAAGGATTATTTCTTTCTAGGTAGAAATATCTAAGAGAAATGTTGAAAAGGTTTCAAATAGAAGATTCCACACCTATTAGCACACCTATGGTCACTGGATGCAAATTAAGAAAGGATGATGACTCACCTGGTGTTGATCAAAGTTCATATAGGTCTATGATAGACAACCTATTGTACATCACAACATCCCATCCAGACATAATGAATGTTGTTGGAATGGTAGGAAGGTATCAGGCTACACCTAAATAGAGTCATTTGTTAGTTGTCAAGAGAATATTCAGATACTTGAAAGGAATAATGGACTATGGCCTATGGTATCCTAGGAATCATAATTTTCAACTATCAGTCTATTCATATGTTGATTGGGCTAACTATGTGGATAAAAGGAAAAGCATGAGTGGAGGTGCATTCTTCTTAGGAGATTCCCTTGTATCATGGTTAAGAAAGAAGCAAGTTTCCATTTCCTTATCAACTACAGAAGTTGAATACATTGCAGCTGCCACTTGTTGTGCCCTAGTATTGTGGATGATTCAGACACTTGCAAACTTGAAGGTAAAATATACTACACCAATCCCAATTCATTGTGATAATACCAATGCAATCAGTATGTCAAAGAAGCCTATATTTCATTCCAAGACCAATCATATACCCATCAAGTATCACTTCTTGAGGGACCAGGTGACCAACACTGTTGTTTATTTGCATTATATTCCATCCAAAGATCAAATTGTTAATATATTCACTAAACTGCTTGCAAAATCTTAGTTTGATTATCTATACCAGAAGTTGGGCGTGACCCCATTATCAACCTAAGGGAGTCCATCATGTCAGGTGTTAATGAATGCAACTACAAACCTATGAGATGTGGAATATAGAAGCTATGTGAAGTATTACTCTCAGCTTTCAAACCTGAGAGAAAGCCCCTAATAAAGGGTTTGTGG
Organism: Picea sitchensis; assembly: GCA_010110895.2. Lineage (NCBI taxonomy): Eukaryota > Viridiplantae > Streptophyta > Pinopsida > Pinales > Pinaceae > Picea > Picea sitchensis. Next base: position 211,663 of record SNQJ01S0001435.1, read on the forward strand.
TTCTAGCCTGGGACAGGGTCTAGGAATGTATATGGCCACCTCCATGATGTGAGAGATAAGAACTCTATATTATTATCCAATGTAAGAGTGATCTGTTGAGTTAGGGAAATCCCGAAAAGCATTGGGCACATCATCATGAGAATAAGAACAAAGATGATGTGATGGCCTCCTTTGAATATAAGTAGAGTTGATGTGAAGACTCCATATGTTCCTCCTATTGGTGGAAGTGAGAAAGCATATATGTAGAGTAGACATGGCTATGGATGAGCATAAGTGCATGCGTGAGGACCTAGCTCATCTGTGTAATACAATGACTTAGGTCTATGGCATTCCTATGGATGTGGCCCCTAGTGGATGAGCACTAGTGGGTTTATCAGATCCTTTGCTATATATATTGTTCAAGAGTTAGACCTACCTGTAACCTTAGCTATTGTGTAAAGGGTACAGGTTGGCCCTATCTTATTGTGTCTAAAGATAAACTGTAAAAGATAATTAATAGTAATAGTAATAGTAATTATTATAATAATTACTATTACTATTACTNTAATATGTCTAAGTGAAGTCGGCCCTATTGTGCCAATAGACACTTCAGTTGATAGGACAATTCTAATATAAGTAAGAGGAAATCTTTCATTTTTAGACACACACTCACTTGTAAGTTTTGGAAATTTCAGCAAGTACACTTCTTGGTCAAATTGTGCACCTCTCTTGGGTGCTTGGGTTTCTAGGTTTTGTGAACCCTCTTGTGTGCTAGGATATTATTGGTGGTAAAGGTATTTCTCTTGAATATTATAGAAAAGTATTTGGATGGGTTTTTCTCCCTTGTTTGAGAATGGTTTCCCAAGATACATCTTGTGTTCTTATGCATGGTGCATCTTCAGGTGATCTTGGTTGCTGCAGCATATATGGTTATGGTCAATTATTAAAATGGAATGAACTTCATGCTTAACCTAATGCTATGAAAAACTAACATGGTATCAGATCATAGGTCTTGAAAGAACCCATTGCACAAGCATTCTTCACAAGCCAAAGGAAAAACGTCATTGTTGTCATACAAGAAAATTAGGGCTTTTTTATTGAAGAAGAGTTTCAGCCTCAAAACCATCTAGAAAAGTGCACCCTAACCCAAGGAACTCCTTGGCACCTTCAACAAACCTTTTCAATGGGTAAATCTCCTGGAAAGTGAAACCCTAGTTTTGACAAAGTACCAGAAGTACCAAAAAACCAGAAGTACCAAAGTACCAGAAGTACCAAAAAACCAAAAGTACCAGAAAACCAGAAGCACCAGTCCATAAATCTATTGGTCACGTTTGAGGGGGTAAAATTTGGATTTTTAGAAATGTGACTGCACAATCTTACTCTCCTCAGCTCAGTGCATCTATCCCCTGTATCAGAATTAGGGTTTCCTCATAAAACCCTAAGTTGCAGTTTCAAAATCAGTTGCAATATCAGTTGAAGTATCAGCTGCTGTACCAGTTGCAATCACCCTTGAAGTCTTTTAAAGAGTTATTACCACTGCTACCAGATGGTGCCCCTACCTGCAAATGATATCAGAGGTATGTACTCACATATCTTTAAATTGTTAAGCTTTAAAGGGTATTTGCAGGAGAAGGGATCTATTTCCATATATCCCGAAGGATCTCAAGATCCAATGCATTCAGAGGAATAATGCAACCTGGGTTTGATTATTGTGATATGAATCTATTTTTTATGACATTATTTTGATCTAGATTGCATATTGAAGCTATGACCATCATACTAACCTTTGGTCAAGATTAAAGTTGAGATCATAGAGTTTTTTTTCTAACCCAACCTTTCGTCAAGATAGAATATTGTCCTAGTACAAAAGACAGGTTAAAGAAAGCACTTATTATCTTGAGTGAAGGAGACTTGGAATAAAAACAACACACTGGAAGTGAAGACTCCAGGTTTGATTGTTGTAATTGTCATTCCTCTAAATTATATTTCTAAAGTTTTCTACATAAAAAATAGGTGTTGTATATGTGATAGCAATCCTTAATTGTTTTTTATTCTAGAGATGTACTCATTATTCTCCTTTAGGAGACATTCTTGTTTTGGTTCCTCTTATTTTCTTATTCCAGACAGGTCAAGAACAAAGGAAGATTCTTATCCTTCAGAGGGAGTCAAAACTATTTGAGAAAGAGGAAGAACAGAACCATCCTTGAGACAATCAATGCAATAATGCATGATCATAATATTTCTATGATTTCATGGGCAGAAGCATGCATGACGCAGTATATGTTCAGAACAAGAGTCTTCACCAGAATAGAAGCCTTCACCAAAGTGAAGCCTGAGATTGAACACTTCAGGTTATTTGGGTGCCTAGTGTATCTTCATGTACCCAAAGAGAATAAGTCCAAGCTAGATCCTTTAGAAACAAAGGATATAGTGAATATTCAAAGACATTCTAGATCGACATCCCTGGTCATAGATAGATTGAGACAAGGAGAAAAATTGTCCTTGAAGAAGATATAGTCTTTCAAAGATCCATAGAATCTTATATGGAGATTGACAGTAAGTCTATAACTTCTCCCCCTTCAATAGTTTAGAGGGAGAAAGACATTATTCCAGTTGATCTAGTTGCTCCAGCTGATATGTTTAGTGATATTGCAGCAAGGCATAAAATGATTACCTAGACTCACTATGCAAGAGGCAGAAAAGCATACAAGCCTGTCATGGCACATTCTGAGAAAGCAAAAAGAGATTTTTCGAGCTATCCTTAAGTCATGAGCCACTTCATTGATGCTAAGACTCCTTGTCTTATAGAAGCAACAAGAGAACCCATATGGAAATATGCCATAACAAAAGAATACCAGTACATATTAAAGAATGATGCATAAGATATTATTTAGGGACCGGAAAGGGAACTCTGTGGTAAATTCCAAGTGGATCTATAAGATCAAGCATACAGATGATGGAAGTATCAAGAAATACAAAACAATATCCATAGACAAAGGTTTCTCATAAACAGAGGGATTTGTCCATGATGAGACACTTGACCTAGTGAACCGATTCACTTCCATCCATACCACCATCGATGAGTTGGAAACTATATTGGATAAATAGATTCTTAATGAGTTTGGATTTCATCAAGAGTGTTGTTGATCCAAACCTATATATTGTTGGTGACGAGAACCTGATCCTAATGACTTACTCAGAAAGCCTAGTTGCTGAAAAATAAGAAAGCATTGACTTCTGATTTTCATAAAGGATCTGAGTACGATACACTACTTCTTGGGACAAGAAGTATGACATAGGACTGATGAAATTTTCCCGATTCAAGGAAAATATATAGTGGGAATATTAAAGAAGTATGACATAATACAAATCCACCATGATGGATTTAAAGAAGACAATTGATGATGATTCAGACGAGAATAATCCACAGTTGATGGGATCACTGATGTATCCGGTCAACACCAGACTTGATTCATGCCATATAATGGATGTGATGAGTCAACCAAGACAGACTCTGGTGCAACCCTCCCCAACCCGCGGGTCGGGAAGTCCACATACACAGGATTGCTCTTCTCTCCTTGGCCCAAAGAGCTCTTGTCAATCGCTCTTCTGTTTCCCTTTCGGGAAATCTGCACCCATAGCAAAACCTCGTGGGATTCCTCCTCCTCGTTTCAGGAAATCAGACCTCGTGACTTCGTGAATCCTGTGGTCGAGTGTCTTGTCGCTCAGACCCCCCCGAATTATGAAACTCCAAAACTTTGATATCAACTCCGGCTTTTCGGCTTTTGTGAGTTCGTGAGTTGCGATGACATACAACTCTACCCATGAACCCTGAAATCCCGATGCTCTATTTCCCGAAATCCCAAAATGTCAGACTCTGACATGATTCTCGGTGTTGGCCCCACAGCTAGACTTCTTGCCGTTTTGGGACTTCAAACTTTGTGAGTTCGAGAGTCCTGATGCAAGACTTTCGGGACTTTAACTCGTGAAACTCCGAAGTGGTCAATGAAATTGACTTCCACGTCAACAGTTCGCCACCTGTCCACCTTACTAGCTCCTGTGGTCCCACACAGTCCTATCAACCATTCGCGGCTTCATGCTTCACAATTTTCATGAAATGTTATGCCAAAACTTTGACCCTTCAACCCACGAAACCCCGAGAGGCGATTTCGCGAGTGATCCAACAACCCCTGACTAGCTTGGATCGACGGTTCTACTTCTCCTAAGCTTGAACTCCTAAAATAACCTCTGTAACTTCCCTGCTACTCTACGAGATCTGACGACTCACGGGACTTCAAGAATTCTCCACGGAGAATTCCGACCATCCGATGTCTCCTTGACTATTCCTGCGAAATGAGCCAAATATTCCTCCACGAAATTTGTCCACCCACAACACAACCTTGCGATGCCTTCTAAACACTTCAATACATAAACTTCATGTGCTACCCTTCAACAGTTTCAAAGGCTTTATCCTTTGTGAGCTTTCTCACAACTCTGAGTCTTAAAGAAGACTCTTGCACGCACTCCTTGCGGAAACCTTCAAAACACTTAAAGTCTTGAACACCTTTGACTTTGTACACTCCCCGCAGCAACAATCCTCCAACAACTTCTCAGGTTTCAAACCCTGGATTTCAAACTTGGCTTGTGCACACCTTGCATGGCTCCAGTGCCTAACTGTACTTCGGTGAGGATGAGAACAACAACAAACCTATCTGAGCCTTCAGAGACACAACCCTGAATTCTTGTCGATGCACTCCTTACAAACAACTTCTACTACACTCCTTGCAGGAATTCTCGCTCAGACAAAGAAACAATTGAAACTCATTCCTATTTCCTCTCAAACTTCAAACTCAAAACATGAAATAATATACACAACATATAAAGAAAATGTGTAACAGGAAATAAACATCCATGAGCATAACATTCAATATGTATACACAGAGAACAAACACGACACCATGAATTTGAATCAAAACTATTTCTATTAATTCAATTCTATGTACATGGGTGTTTTTGCACAATTCTCTACTCTCTTCTCTTTATGCTCTATGCTCTTTATTCCTCATCCTTTCTCATTCATCTAATGTTACAATGATACAAGTCAGGGTGTCTATATCCATTTTCCCTCTGGCTCTAAAACTGTCTAATCTAGAATTAAATTCTATCTACCTATTTTATCTTGACATAAATGCCTCTATCTACTTCAGACGAGAGCGGGACGCTCAAGGTTTGATTACAATCTTACAAGTGCGCTCCTTCTTAATTATCTCATATAAGATTGACGCATTCCACTTCAAAACAATTTAAACATGAAATGTGTTGGTGTTTGTCCAGCTGTCTTCCACCTCCACGCACGCTTGCTACCTGCTGGTGATGCTCCTGCATCATACTTCCTCGCTTGAAAAATTTTCATGGGCTCCTGTCCATGATCTTGCGCACGGTCTGTCCATGATTCTGGATCTTTGCTTCATTCTCCCAGCTAGCATCTTCAACTGGATGGCCCTTCCACTTGACCAAGTATTCAAAATATTCTTTTCTTCTGGTTCACTTACTGACCCTTTTATCCATTATGTGCTCCATCTACAGCTTTTGTGCAATTGGCATCTGCTTTTGCCACTGAACCTCTAGTTGTTTATGATATACCCCTACTTCCTGAGTCTTATATGGGTATAAATCCGAAATATTGAAAATCGGAGAAATTTCGATCCCATCGGGTAATTCAATCTCATAAGCATTCACCCCAAATTTCTTCAAGACCTTACATGGTCTGATTTTCTTCATCTTCAATTTATTATATGCTCCCCTCGAGAACCTCCCCTTTCTCAAATGTGCCAGAATCAAGTCACCAAATTCAAATTGAAGCTGTCTTCTGTGTTGATTTGCCTTGCATTTATACTCCTAGTTTGAATTCTGCAATCGGTCCTTCACCTGGCTGTGAAGTTCCTTCATCGCCTTTGCAAAATCTTCTACACTAGCGCTCCTAGTTGCATTCTGTTCTGAATCCCTCAACTCAGAAATCCCTCTTGGCCACATGCCATAAACAATCTAAAATGGACTATTCCCTGTGCTTCTGTTTACTGAGTCATTATAAGAAAACTCCGCATGTGGTAATATGTTGTCCCACTCGTTGTGGTGTTCTGTCACCAATCTCCTTAGTAAGTCTCCCAGACTCCTGTTCACTACTTTGGTTTGTCCATCTGTCTGAGGATGATAAGCAGAACTAAATGACAAGTTAGTTCTTAGCTTCTTCCACAATGTCCTCCAGAAATTCCCTACGAACTTCATATCTCTATCCGAAACTATGCTCCTTGGTAAGCCGTGAAGTCGAATGACTTATTTGAAAAACAGGTTCACAATGTGAGTTGCGTCGCTATTTTTCTGACATGGAATGAAATGTGCCATCTTGGAAAATCTGTCCACCACCACAAATATTGAGTGAAATCCTCTTTGTTTCCTTGGCAATCCCAATATGAAATCCATGTTGATTTCATCCCATGGCTTCTCAGGTATGGGAAATGGTTGGTAAAACCCTGCACTCTGCCTCTTTCCTTTCGAGTGCTGACAAATCCTACATCTGTCCACAAACCTTTTGAATTCTTCCCTCAGTCCTGGCCAAAAGTATGACTCATTCTGCTTTGCAAATGTCTTTTCATGACCGAAGTGTCCGACCAATCCTCCACTATGTTTCTCCTTCAGCAAATTCTCCCTCATGGAGCATTTTGGAATACAAAGATAATTGCCTTTAAACAACAATCCTTCTTGGATCATGTATTCTACCCATTGGCTTTTATCTCTGAGAACTGGATTCTCAGCTGCTTCATACACCTCCTTAAAATCTGGATCATCTGCGTACATGTTCCTGAGATCATCAAAACCCAATGTTTTGACTTTGAACTCCTGCAATAGAAAACACTTCCTGCTCAAAGCATCAACGACTTTGTTAGCAGTACCAGAAATATGTTTAATCACAAAAGTTAAATTTTGCATATATTCTACCCACTTAACATGTATCTGATTGAACTTTTCCTGTTGAGTCACAAATTGCAATGCATGATTATCACTATATAAGACAAACTCCTTCAGAATTAAATAGTGTCTTCATTTCTTCAATGCCTGAACAATAGCATAGAACTCCTTGTCATATGTGGAGTACTTCATTCTCGCTGAAATATGACACTGGTTTGTCTTCTTGACTCAAGACCACCTCTATTGCAAATCCACTTGCATCGTATTTCACTTGAAATGTCTTCTTGAAATCTGGCAACACCAGAATTGGTTGTTCCGTGATCTTCCTTTTCAGAAAATTGAAACTCTTTTCAGCCTCTTCTGTCCAGTGAAAAGACTTATGTCTCTTCTTCACTGTGTCCATCATCGGTGCACTAATTCCACTGAAACTCCTGATGAACTTCTAGTAGAAACTAGCCAATCCATGAAAACTTCTCACCTTAAAGATATTTTTCGATGATGGCCAATTCTTGATTACCTCTACCTTATCTGGATCCATCCTCAATTTATCTGCATAAATAACAAAACCCAAATAAATGAGCTCTGTCTTCATGAATGAGGACTTTTTCATATTTATCAACAGCTTCTCCTGCTGTAGCCTCTTCATCACTGTAGCCAAATGCTTCAAGTGTTTAGTCTCCTTTCTGTTGAAAATCAATATATCATCAAGACATACAATAAAAAAATTTCCGATGAAATCCTTGAGAACTTCATTCATCAATCTCATAAAAGTACTCGACGCATTTATTAAGCCAAATGGCATAACAAGCCATTCATACAACCCTTCGTTAGTCTTGAATGTTGTCTTTCATTCATCACCTTCTCTCATACGAATCTGGTGATATCCACTTTTCAAATCAATCCTTGAAAAAAAAATTGCTCCACTTAAGCAATCCATTAAATCATCCATCCTTGGCAATGGAAATATGTACTTGATAGTTATATTTTTTATCACCTTTGAGTCAGTACACATCCTCTAGCCTTTGTCTTTCTTCGGACTGAATACTGTCAGAATAACACACAGACTCAAGCTCTCTCTGACCAACCCTTTGTCCATCAAATCCCAGACTTATCTTTTGACCTCTTCATTCTCCTGTGGCATCAACCTGTACACGGCTTTATTTGGAAAACTAGCTCCTGGTATGAGGTCAATATGATGACTCACACTTCTGATCGGTGGCAACGAATGAGGTAGTTCATCCACTACTATGTTAGCGAACTCTTCCATCAGTTCCTGAACTTCTTCTGGTAAATCATCTACCCTTGTATGGGTTAAGATAATCTTTGGCTTCCTGACCACAATGAATTGCAGTTCCTCCTTCTTCTTAACCTCTGTAATAAGTTCCTTCCCACTCATGAGAAGCACAGTGTTACTTACTTCCGGTTTCACCTCCTTATCTTTGATTGGCAATAGCATATGAGTTCTCCCATTCTTCTCTAGGGTGTATGTGTTCATCCTCCCATTATGAATCAAATTCCTGTCATATTTCCACGGTCTACCCAACAGTAGATGACAAACATCCATAGGAATAACATCACACAATATCTTATCATTATATCCCCCTATCTTAAATTCAACTAGACACTATTTAGTGACATTTACCTGATGTCCTTTTTGTAACCATGAAACTCTGTATGGGCTTGGAGGATCAAACGTCTCTAGCTCCAACTTATCTACCATATCTGTAGAAATGAGATTATCCATGCTTCCACTGTCCACAATGACTTTGCATGCCCTATCTTTGGTCTTGCAAGCAGTCCGAAAATGTTTGTTTCTTTGGACTGAACTCTCCACCTCCTTCTCTGGTGTTAAAAGAGATTTTCGCATCATTAGCGATCTTCCGCCTTCGGCATCTTCTGCCTCAACATTCCTCCTTTGGGAAATGTGAGCCTCTCCTTCCTCTTTCTTCTTATATGGACATTCAAAAGATTTGTGTCCAACCTTTCCACATGTGAAGCACTTTACCACTCCACCTCTTCCTCTTCCTCTACCTCTAGTACGAGGAATCATATTGTTATCAGCATACTCCCCTCTTTGATCAGTATATTTCCCTCTCTGTCTAGCGTATTGTTCTCACTGTGAGCTTCCACCTCTCTCAGTTCGAGTCTGAGGTTTCTTCCACTCCTCCTTAGGCTTCTGATTTCTTTCTTGGACAACTGACTTGCCCCTGGGCTGACTTCCTCCACGGCCTCTTTGACCCTATTTTCGTCTTAGCTTCTCTTCATCTTTCAGAGCCATCTGATAAGCATCTTCCATCGTTCGGATGGTCAACATTCTCATCTCATCCTGAATGTCATATCTCAGGCCATTCATGTACCTGGCTATTTTTTCATCGTTTCTTTCCCGATGACCTGCCCTGATGTTCAGTCTGTAGAATTCTTCAATATATTCCTTCACTGACATCAACTTCTGTCTCAGGTTCTGCATCCTCTTGAATAGAGTGATTTGATAATCTTTGGGGATGAATTTTGCCTTCATCTTTGCAATCATCCTGTCCCAGCTCTTAAATTTTTGCTTGCCTTGGCAACGCCTGTTAGCTTGTAGTTCATCCCACCACAATGCTGGATGTCCTTTTAATCTTGTGAAAACATGCTTGACCTTCTTGTCTTCTTCCACATATTCATAGTCAAGGTATGTGCCCAGAGCTCTAATCCAGTCTATAAGCTCTTCAGCATCCAGGTTTCCCTCATAAACTGGAATGTCCATCTTTTCCCTTGGGCCCATTCTTACAATAGCTTTAAGAAAGCGTTCATTTGTTGCATCTTCTGTGGTGACTTCTTCTTCTCCATGTCCAACTTATTCTTCATTCTTGGACTCGCTGATATCCCCAACATCAGCTGTGCACCTCTGTGATGTCTCCATGTCCTCAAGTCTGGTGTGTAAATCACGCATCTCTCTTTCCATGGCTGGATCAGGCATCTGCCTACCCCTTCTTCTTGGCATTTCCCTCTCCTCTGGCAGATTGGGTGATTGTCTATCTCTTCTCCTCGACGGCATGGTGAATCCTCTTTTTCCCTACTACAGAAACCAAATAAAACCTTTATGTGCTCTGATACCAAAGCTGACGTAGCCCTCCCCAACCCGTGGGTCAGGAAGTCCACGTACACAAGATCACTCTTCTCTCCTTGGCTCGAAGAGCTCTCGTCAATCGCTCTTCTATTTCCCTTTCAGGAAATCTACACCCACAGGAAAACCTCGTGGGATTCCTCCTCCACGTTTCAGGAAATCAGAGTTCATGACTTCGCGAATCCTGTGGTCAAGTGTCTTGTCGCTCATACCCCCTCGAATTCTGAAACTCTGAAACTCCGATATCAACTCTGGCTTTTCGTCTTTCGCGCATTCGCGAGTTGCGATGACATACAACTCTGCCCATGAACCCCAAAATCCCAATGCTCTGTTTCCTGAAATCTTGAAATGTCAGACTCCAACACGATTCTCAGCACTGGCCCCACAACTAGACTTCTCGCCGTTTCAAGACTTCACACTTCGTGAGTTCGCGAGTCCTGATGCAAGGATTTCGGGACTTTAACTCACGAAACTCCGAAGTGGTCAACGAAATTGACTTCCACGTCAACAGTTCACCACCTGTCCACCTTACTGGCTCCTATGGTCCCACACAGTCCTATCGACCCTTCACGGCTTCGTGATTTTCATGAAATTTGATACCAAAACTTTGACCCTTCAACCCATGAAACCCCGAGAGGCGATTTCGCAAGTGATCCAATGGCCCCTGACTAGCTTGGATGAACGGTTCTACTTCTCTTGAGATTGAACTCCTAAAATAAACTTTGTAACTTCCCTGCTACTTTGTGAGATCTGACGACTCGCGGGACTTCGAGAATTCTCCATGGAGAATTCCGACCGTCTGATGTCTCCTTGACTATTCCTGCGAAATGAGCCAAATATTCCTCCATGAAATTTGTCCACCCACGACAAAACCTTGCGATGCCTTCTAAACACTTCAATACACAGACTTCCTGTGCTGCCCTTCAACAGTTTCAAAGGCTTTATCCTTCCTAAGCTTTCTCACAACTCCGAGTCTTAAAGAAGACTCTTGCACACACTCCTTCCAACAACATTCAAAGCACTTCAAGTCTTGAACACCTTCGACTTTGTGCACTCCCCACAACAATAGTCCTCTAGCAACTTCTTAGGTTTCAAACCCTGGATTTCAAACTTGGCCTGTGCACACCTTGCACAGCTCCAGTGCCTAACTGCACTTCGGTGAGGATGAGAACAATAGAAAACCTATCTAAGCCTTCAGAGACACAACCCTGAATTCTTGTCGACGCACTCCTTGCAGACAACTTCTACTGCACTCCTTGCAGGAATTCTCGCTCAGATAGAGAAACAATTGAAACTCATTCCTATTTCCTCTCATACTTCAAACTCAAAACATGAAATCATATACACAGCATATAAATAAAATGTGTAACAGGAAGTAAACATCCATGAGAATAACATTCAATACGTATACACAGAGAACAAACACGATGCCATGAATTTGAATCAAAACTATTTCTATTAATTCAAATCTCTGTACATGGGTGTTTTTGCACAATTCTCTGCTCTCTTCTCTATATGCTCTATGATCTTCATTCCTCATCCTTTCTCATTCATCTAATGTTACAATGATACAAGTGAGGGTGTCTATATCCGTTTTCCCTCCGACTCTAAAACTGTCCAATCTAGAATTAAATTCTATCTACCTATTTTATCTTGACATAAATGCCTCTATCTACTTCAGACGAGAGTGGGATGCTCAAGGTCTGATTACAATCTTACAAGTGAGATCCTTCTTAATTATCTCCTTTAAGATTGGTGCATTCCACTTCAAAACAATTTAAACATGAAATGCGTTGGATTTTGTCCAGCTGTCTTCCACATCCACGCGCGCTTGCTACTTGCTAGCGATGCTCCTACATCAGACTCACTAGGAAACAAAAAAACATGTATTAAGACACAGTTGGATATGATCTGAGATATGCCTCCAGTGTGAACTTGAGTTTACAGAATATGCCGATTCAGATTGAGTAGAAAGTACAGTGGACTGAAAGATCACATTCGGCTGATGTTCTACCTTGAAGTCTTCTAGGGTTTCCTGACAAAGTAGGAAACAAAACTTTGTGGCCTTGCGTGCACCATAGATAGAGTATATATAACAGTGAGTGTGCGAAGCAATGTGGCTTCACAAACTTTCGGCAGATTTACTTGACCATGATATGGATCCTATGATGATAACTAAGAGTCATGTGTAAAGCTCCTTGAGATTCCAGTAATTCCTGATGGTTCAAAAATATGAGATGAGATACCTTTACATCAGAGATATGATAAAGAAGAAACATTGTATACTTGTAGTATCTTCCTACACCTGAGCAGACTGCAAACATTTACTTGGTGAAGAACTCCTTCCGATTTAAGAGGGAGTATGGATGACCTTAGCCAAAAACAAAAACTCAAAGTACATCGGTATGAGACTTGGCTTGATGGAGAATGCCTCCCTAGTTTAGAGGGAATGCTAATGAATGCAGCTATAGGAGACATCCTCCATCTTACAAACCTGTGAGATGTGGAATATAGAATCTATGTGAAATCTTACTCTCAGCTTACAAACTTGAGACAAATCCCTAATAAAAAGTTCGTGGTTCTAGCCTAGGACAAGGGATAGGAATGTATATGGCCTCCTCCATGACGTGAGAGAGAAGAAATCCAGATGATTATCCAATGTAAGAGTGATCTGTTGAGTTAGGGAAATAATGAAAAGCATTCGGCACATCATCATGAGAATAAGAATGAAGATGATGTGATGGCATCCTCTGAATAACAACAGAGTTGATGTGAAGATTCCAGATGATCCTCCTGTTGGTGGCAGTGAGAAAGTAGATCTGTAGAGCAGATGAGACTATGTATGAGCATAAGTGCACGTGTGAGGACCTAGCTCATCTGTGTAATACAGTGACTCAGATCTATGGCATCCCTATGGATGTGGCCCCTAGTGGATGAGTACTAGTGGGTGTATTAGATCCTTTGCTATATATATTGTTCAAGAGTCAGACCTACATGTAACCCTAGTTATTGTGTAAAGGGTACAAGTCGGCCCTATCTTATTGTGTCTAAAGATAAATTGTAAAAGATAATTAATAGTAATAGTAATAGTAATTATTATA